>JASKMD010000003.1:6097813-6175413 GCA_030144725.1 Haematococcus lacustris
AGCTTGGTCAGGCCAGCCCCTGCCGCTGCTGGCCGCGTGTTGACTCACTGAAACAGTGTGGGGGGGCCTGGGAGAGGGGCGTGGGAGGGGAAGGCAGTGACTGTGGGTGTCTCTGGCTTTGCCCCCAGGCCCCCATCCCCTGCTGCTGCTGCCTGGCCCCTGCTGCTGCTGGCCGCTGGTGCTGCAGGAGGTGGAGCAGCGGCTGGCCGGTACAGCCCCTATGAGACGCTGCCGCAAGCCGTGGTGCGCGCTGCTGCCGGCAAGGACACGTACGGCTGGGATGGGTACCTGTACCAGGGGGCGCCGCCCGGGCGACCTTTGTTGGATGCGCCCAGTCCCCATCCTTCAGGTAGGGTCACCCTCAGCTGCTGCACCTCACCTGTACTGCACCTTCACCAGGGCCAGGGCCAGGGCCAGGGCCAGGGCCAGGGCCAGGGCTATATTCTCATGGATAAAGGGGCCCAGGTTAGCCCTATTCTTACCCCATGCAGCGGGCGAGTCACCAAGAGCTGTAGCATGGCACCTCCGCCAGCATGCGATGCAGCAGCAGCCGCCTCTGGCCCTGCCTCTGGACCTGACGCTGAACCCTATACTGACCATGGCGGCCCTGCTGCCAGCCTGCGCCTGCCCTGCTCTGCTCTGTCTCCGCAGGTCCAGGCTGGCCACACATGCTGGTGACGGCCAGCCTGCATGACGAGCGTGTGCCAGTGTGGGGCCCAGCTAAGTGAGTGTGGGGGGGAGGGGCGAGGGGCGAGGGGCGAGGGGCGAGGGGCGAGGGGCGAGGGGCGAGGGGCGAGGGGCGAGGGGCGAGGGGCGAGGGGCGAGGGGCGAGGGGCGAGGGGCGAGGGGCGAGGGGCGAGGGCGAGGGAGGTTAAGGTTCAAGGTGGGTCGGGGAAGGGGCGGAGAGGTTGGGGGGAGGGTTTAGGCGAGATTGGGGCGCGGGTGGTAAAGCGAGGGTGAAGGTGGAGGCTGGGTAGCCCGCTCCTGTGCCTGCGCTGCCACCATGTCCTTGCCAGGGCCCCTTGTGTGTGTGCTGCCCAGGTATGTGGCCCGCTTGAGGAGCCTTCTGGCAGGAACACGGGCAGGAGCAGGAGAAGGGGAAGGGGCAGGAGCAGGGGGAGGGGCAGGAGCAGGGGGAGGGGCAGGAGCAGGGGGAGGGGCAGGAGCGGGAGAAGGAGAAGGGGTGGGAGGAGGAGCAGGGGGAGGGGCAGGGGGAGGGGCAGGGGGAGGGGCAGGAGCAGGAGCAGAGGCAGGGGCTGTAGGGCCTTGCTTCAGCTGCCCTGTGTCCCCCTGCCCCATCAGCGCAGGCTGGGCCCCTGACCCCAGCTCAACCCCCCCCCCCTGTCACCAGCAGCGGTAGCGGGGAGGCGGGGGGGGCGGGCAGCCAGGATACAGCGGCCATCATCGCTGGCGGTGGTGCTGCAGGTGGCAGTGCTGCAGGCCAGCTACACAGCGGGCTGGGTTCGCCTGTCATCTTGTTTGACGTGGACATGCAGGTGAGGGGGCCTGCTGCTGCTGCTGCTGCTGCTGCTGCTGCTGTGTTCAGGGCTGGTCGCACTCCTCCCTGCTGCAGAGCCTTCACTTGCTAGTTTGGGCAGGGCTGGCAGATTGTGTGAGGAGAGTGTGACAACATATTTGTTATGAACGTGCCCATAATGATACTCTTGTGGACCAAGGCGGTAGGTGTGCGGGTGCGGGTGCGGGTGCGGGCCCCTGCCCCCTGCCCCCTGCCCCCTGCCCCCTGCCCCCTGCCCCCTGCCCCCTGCCTGTGAGGCACACCTCCCTAGCGTGTGCCCCTGTGATCCTCCCGCCTCTCCCCCACCCCTGAATGGCGGCTGTGCCTGCAGGCGGGTCACTTTGCAGCCTCAGGGGGCGGCAGCCGCCTGGCCACCAGGGCGGACAAGGCAGCCTTCCTACTGACAGCACTGTCGGGGACTCAGGCAGCTTAGTGGCAGCAGCAGCAGCAGCAGCAGCAGCAGTTGATGTTGACGTGGTCTTCATGGCTCGAAGGGGTCCCTGTGGCAGTGGCATCCTGGGCACAGGCCTTGGGGGCTGTGGTGTAGGAGCAGGGCACCCTAGTGCACGGCACCCGCTGCTGAAATGAGAGGCATGCCAACTCTACATCATAGCCCTCGCGGTCAGGCAATGTTGTAGGTGGTAGGCGACCGTGACCATGCGTATGCCATGTATAGGCCATGTGCATGCCATGCGATGGGAACTCCACACAGACAAAACACCGTTTTGTAGTGGTTCACAATTAGTGTGTTCGACTGCAATGAATGCTCAAGGTTGAGAGCCGAGGTGCTGAAATGAGAGTCTGAGAGGAAAGGCGGTCAAGAAAATGCAGACAGGTTGGTCCTGGGGAGCAGCTTAGGCCGCACCTGGGTGCCCTACCTGCCTCCTGGGTGTAGGGCTGAGAGGTAGAGGGCTGAGACAAAAGCCAGCCATAAGCCTGCGTGAAGGTGGAGAGGGCTAGCACTGCTAGTAGCAGTTAGGGCTGAGAAGGAAGCGGCCCGGGCGGAAGCTCCTCTCGCCAGAGTACTATGTTGTTCCTTTTTTCCTTCCTTTTCTCCTTATCGCCTTATGCTCCTTCTTCTGATGAGAGGGAGGCCAGCCGCAGAGGTCGGCCAAAAGGTGGAGATTGAGTATGTGGTCCTTAAACTGTGGGCAGATCTGGAAATTCTCGGCCATGCAGCTTTGCCAACGAGGCTGACCTGCGGCACATAGTATGGTCCTGTGATGTACAATGTCATGCGAATGGTGTGCAGATAGATTGATGCTGGTGCTGGGAATGTCGGAATGAGGAAACCACTTAGTGTTAAACATAGGAAGTGGCCTGAAAAAGCCTTATTGCAGTGCCGTAAGGCTGACCTGCCCGTGCCCCTGTCCTGCCCTGTTATGGAGATGTTGTCTGTTTCATTGGCCAGGAGCATCAGGGGCTTTGCTTAGGTTGGATCAGTTCGAGTGAAGCTGACACCAAAGACTGGGACGACCACTCTGCGTGGGATTCTCGTTGGGGTTTGGATTACTGGAGTTCACTTGAGTGAGTGCCGCACGTGCGGTCAAGGTGGCTTGTTAGACTTCATATGGCCTGGCCCAGCCTGAGGAGTATGTCGGGCATCAGCCTGAGCAGCGAGGTTTCATGCCAAGGAATAGCAAAACTTCACAGAAGGAGACGATGCGCGAGTCGGCGCCTTCCCGAGCAGCCCCCGAGCATTCACATGCTCTACTCCTGCTTATAGCTAGTTGGGACCGAAGCGACAGCTAGGTTGGATGCAAGACCTGATGACGGAAGCACAGCACCCCGCCTTCTCGAGGTGCGCTTGTCCTGTCTTGGACTAGGAGATCGTGGGTCGCGTGTCCCGCGGCCCGCCGGGCAACAGGCAGCATACAACATGGGGGCTGTGGTGTAGGAGCATGGCACATGGAGCATGGCACATAGTGCACGGCACCCGCTGCCATCCACCTCTCCTCCTGAAACATAACAGGCAGGCAGGTGTGAGGCAAATTAGGCAGTGATATGGCTGTGCCCCATGCTCCTGGCCTGTCAACTCTCCTTGCACCTAGCCACCCCCTGGAACATGCTGCCCATCAAAGCGACTGACCCGTGTCTGGCCCATGCCTGCAGGTGTCCACAGTCACCATCACATATACTTTGGTGGTGGATTCTCAGTAGTGGCAACAGAAGGAGTTCCTCTTACATCTCCCAGCATCACGAGGTATGGCACAACCCTTGCTAGCCCTGGCACCTCGTCCATGCGGCACCTAGTTGCCTGCCTTTCAAAATAAGTGCTGGGCAGTTCCCGCCATTCTACATCCCACAAACAGTCAGTTGCCATGATCTTTCAACATGCGTCTGGGAGATATGGATGGCTGAGGGCCATGGCAACTTGCAGATGTGGGTCACGCAACCAGTCAGCAATCAGATGCTGGTAGTGGGGTTATGGTGTTGTCTTTCTTCTTCAATGACCTCCAATATATGTGTAGGGTGTTAGTATGTTGGTGTGCTTGGTGAGTTGCTGGCTGCTTGCGCACATGTGTTTGCTTATGATTGACATCTGTTGTGCGCACATGGTGTGGGGGCTCAGGGGGTCCCAACTGACTTGATAAATGCCCATGCCTATGGTCTACATCCCTCGCACACACACGTTCTTCACTGTCAGGCCATTCCCACATATGACTACCTTGCGTTCCACAAGCTATGTTCCTATCATGCACATTGTTCTGTATCATCTGCACACCAGACTGCATGTACCCAACGCTTCAAGGATCAAGGATACATGAACACATATCTTATAATATACTCTATAGGCAGGTAGCACTTTTGTGACATCATCTCGACCTATGACAACCTCCTCGGCCGTGTAGCTCAATGGATAGAGCGCGGGTCTACGGAACCCGAGGTCGCAGGTTCGACCCCTGCCATGGTCATCATTACTAGCATATTGTCATTCCTTATGCCCAGTTTGCTGCTGGCTGCTCACCACAACCTTCAGCCCCGTCGGTGACCTGCTGCAGGCCTTCCTGCTGCCACAGACGCCGCCCTGATGTCCTGTGTTGCTGAACCTGCGTGCTTGGTGTCTTGTGCATGACTCATGGCAGCATCATGTGTGCAGCAGCTTTGTGCTTTGTCACCTGTGGTAATGGTGATGACTGGGATCCAGAGTGGCGACCAGATGAGGTGATAGCATCATCCCTTTTCAGCATTGTGAGGTGGCGGTCAGCATCTCGCACCAAACTTGCCTGGTAGTGGCCCCACTCATCCTGCCACAGGCCCAATGCAGCCAGGGAAGCCACACAGCCATCAGCCTCAGAGCCTGGTCCCAGCCAGGCAAGCCAGCAAGCGCACTGAATCTGAGCAGACAGCTGAGCCCACGCAGTCCGACAAGGGCACAGGCCATGGCAAGAGCAAGGCTTCCAAGGCACAACCAGCACCACAGCCTTACAGGTGGTTAGGCAGGGACTACAACGCAACGCTTAACATGCAGCACACTGGGCAGAGCGACTGGCGTCCATTGGAGCTGTGCTCATGGATTCATCTGCCTGAGCTGCTAGCCAAGGTCAAGGAGTTCCCAGACCTGGGCTACAATTAGCTGCGAGACCGGCCACCCAAGGCCCAGCAGCAGCAGCAACAGCAGCAGCAGCAGCAGGAGGCCATATAGTGCTGCCTTGCTTGAGCTGTCATCAGCTCACATCAGCGCATGCTTGTCATGCGAACTCTAGGCTACAACCCTGTCACAGGGGTCAGGCAATGATGAGGGTGGAAAGCGCACATGCCATGAGCATGGGAGCATAACTCCATACAGGCAAAACACCACCTCTAGTGAGGGTCCTATCATTCTGCCTTTGCCTTGGTGGTTATTGCATGCTGGGCTGATGAGGAAGGTGCTGCAGTTGCAGTGCCTCAAGGCAAGCAAGGGAGGGAAACCAGACCTGGCCTCAAGCCGCTGCTCTGCCAGGGCTGCTTCAGTAAAAGGACACACAGCGGTATGCAAGCATCGAGTGCTGCACTGCCTGCTGGCAGAGCAGCATGTGCAATGCCAACACCCCAGCAACCACGGTGAACCCCTGAAGGCCTTCGATGTCCATGCCTGTCTGCAAGTACCCAGGGCTGCTCTTACACCCCCAGGTGCCAACACCCCAGCAACCGACAGCCGTTGGGGGCTAAGTACCTGCCAGTAGCTGTTCTATCACACCTATCACACCTATCACACCAAGAAGGGCTGTCTGGGCGTCAACCCGCACGCAGATTGGCCTAGACTGTACTCTGCTGGTCTCCATTGCCTGCTAAAGGCGAGCTCAACAGGAGCAGCGGCAGCAGCGGCAGCAGCGGCAGCAGTGGCAGCAGCGGCAGCAGCGGCAGCAGCGGCATGGTGTGTCAAGCAATAGATGCAGATTGCTGGTAAGAGGAGGGTCTGGGGGGGAAGACTGAGCGTTGTGCTTGCTGGCTGGCTGACTAGCAGGCGGGCGGGGCGGGGCGGGGCGGGGCGGGGCGGGGCGGGGCGGGGCGGGGCGGGGCGGGGCGGGGCGGGGCTAAAGGACTGCATGCCCACGCTGGCACAATCGTTAGTGCCTCCAAGCCCTGCTTGGTCACTAATGCTGTGACCCGGGTGAAGTATCGCCCCTCCCTTCCAATAGCGCCTCTATGCTCTTGGGCTGGAGGTCTCACGCTACCTTTGCACCCTTCATGTCCTCAGCCATGCCTAGTGAGCCAGACTGCATTGGCTAGTCATGTGATGCAGCCAACTCAACACCTACACCAACAAAAGCCAGCAGGCAACCCTCAGGCACCATTGATGTTTGCTGCCTTAGCCTAGCCTACCCAGCCATGATGCTGTCAGTGCATTGGACCGGCCCTCTCACTCGCCTTCACTAAGTAATGCTCAGTATGCTCAAGTGGGCCTAAGTTGCTACTGCTGGCTGTCACTCAACTGCATGTGGCCCAGAGCGTGCCCTTGTATTGTTACATGTCACACCACACTCAATGTTTGAAGCTGAGTAAGTTTCTGGTGCTATGCTGCTGGCTTACCTGACACTGTCTAGAACCAGCAGGCAGGCGGTGACTGTGTGTGTGTGGCTGGCTGTCACTGGCATGAGACCTCTTCCAAACCTGACCCACGTCTGCATGGGGCACTAGATTCGGCAAGTGGTGAGAAGCAAGTGCTTCATATTTGCACCCCCCCTCTTGCTTTGCCCCAGCCATTGACACCATAGGACAGTTGCCCAGCATGGTTGCCATGGGTCCAGCCATGCCTGCCTGCTTATGCTCAACATTGCTTATGCTCAACATTGTGCTTATGCTCAACATTTTGTTGAATAGACTATGGCCTATCACTACACAGCTTGGGCTAGAGAAATGAAGCTCAGAGGCTTGGTGGCTGCCAGCACCGAAGGATGGCAGGGAAGGCAGGTCTGCACCCTGCTGTACAATTGCATGGGTTTTACAATTGCATGGGTTGTTACGGTTGTGTGGTTGTACAATTGTTTTAGTGACTGTGGCATACCATTACAAAGCCTGGGCTGGAGGGATGCATTCATGGCTGCCAGGGCTCAGGGATGGCAAGTCAGGTAGCACCTTCATGTAGGGTGTCACCACTAACCTTCTAGGGCGCGGCGGGCCTTGGGAGGTGTTATGGTACATTGCAACGTACTGCATTGCACTGCCATGCATTGCCTTGCATTGCCATGCCTTGCATTGCATTGCCATGCATGGCCATGTACTGCATTGCATTGCCATGCATGGCCATGTACTGCATTGCATTGCCTTGCAATCCCTTGCATTGCCATGCATTGCTATGCATTGCCATGCACAGCTGTGCCTCTTGCGTTGTATTGTCGTCTGCTCATTGCGGGCCCGTTGTGGCTAAAGTATGTGTTTGCCACCTGACCAAGGTGTTTGCCACCTTCACCTGCGCCTCGGTTCACAATGCTCCGTACTCACCGCCCATGCTGTACAGGCCTGCCTGTTGGAATGTGCTGACATCATGACTGGGTCCCTTGTCGCCTATGGCAGTGACGAAGCTACTGCTGCAGAGGTATGATGCTGGGCATGGATTGGGCTTGCTCCCCTCTGCTTGCTCTGCTGGTGTGGGCAGGACAATGCCATCCAATAATGCCGGCGCTGAATGGCTCCTATTGCCCAACCTTGCCCATCCTGTATTGCCCAACCTGTAGACACCGTGTGCCTCATAAGGATTGATGAATGATGTGGTATGTTCAGAGGGTGGGACAGCTACATGAGGCCACAGGCAGTAGCCGGTGGGGCGGTGCAAGGGTGTACACTGTACACTGAAGCACGTGTCAACCGGCGTCTGGTGTGGGGGGCTGGTTCAGATAGCTGGGCCTGTGCACTGACAGTGGTGCGCTCCCACTACGCCCTCCCTTGGTGCTCATGAGCATAACCTAACACAAGTTTGCGGCAAACAATGCTGCAGGGAAAGGTCCCAAGCTTGCATGACCACCATGACGAAGTCTGTACTAGGCTACGTAGGCACTCTGGACCAGGTGAGCTCTGAGGGCTAGCACAGTGTCAAGTCTTGACCCACTAGTGCTTGCTCATCGTATATGCATGCTTGCCAATAGGAAGAAGGGGTTGGGAAGGAAAGAATGAGTTGTGGTGCAAGTACATTTGCTAGCTGCCTGGCTGGATGGCCTATGATTGACATCCCTTGCACACTACCAGCTACCATGCTATCTACTGCCGTCCTGGAATGCACTAACTGTGCTTGCACTGTACACGTTGATCAGCTGAATTGTGCACCTGCGACTCTGGTTGCATGCGACCTAATATCCACAACTCATTATAGTCAGGGCACGCCCATAATTCTAGGTGGCTCGGATTCCTAGAAAAGCCTAGAATTCTAGGCAAGAGGGACCTATAAAAAACCTAGAAAAAATGGCTCGAAAACCTAGAATTCTAGGCTAGGAAAAATTAGACTTCTTGGTTGGCGGTCGCTCCCTAATCATAATCCTTATCCTACGCAAGAAGTCGGCACGTGGCTACTTCAACAACAACAAGTGACGACAAGCCGAGCCAGTGTTTGTACGAGCGAACGGCATTGTCTATACTATGATTGTAAGCATTCATTGTAGAGTTGCATGCATTCATGATCAGGCGATACCCAAACGCATCTACATCCATGATAATCTCCTCGGCCGTGTAGCTCAATGGATAGAGCGCGGGTCTACGGAACCCGAGGTCGCAGGTTCGACCCCTGCCATGGTCATTGCTTTCTTGTTTCTTTTGCCCGTTGGGCGATCTGCTGCTGGCCTTGCTGCTGCAACCCACAGCAGCAAATTACTAGTGCCACATAGCCCTGGCACGCTGGCACAATCTTTATCACCGCCCGACATCGCCCTCCAGCTGCCCTATGCAGGTGTCTGACCATGCCTAGCCTTTATGGGCCATACCATCCACGATTGTCAAAGCCACACACCCAATGCCTCTCACATGACACGCACTGCCCCAGTCTGCCTGGTCTGCCTGAAGAGGACAGTGTGTTCATGTGCGCACAGTTACGTTGCCACCTCATACAGATTATACATTGAACAGCACCACCCCGCCAGTGCCACAGCTGAACTGACCAAACAATCCTCGGGGTCACCTCCCCGCTAGTAGCCTTAGTGCCACCTGGCTGCTGATTTAAAACAGCGGCTGGCTATTCCCTGTCTCCCTGAACTCCACCGCTATTTTGTAGGCTGTGTGCAGTCAGCGCAGCTGCATGCGCTACACACAGCTTTGCTTCAGCGCGCATCCAGGAGAACGTAACCTACCCTTCCATTTGTAGTTATCGCCCGCTGGACTGATGAGGGAGATGCAACATTTGCAGTGCATTGAGGCAAGCAAGCAAGGTCTACTGTGCCTGGCCTCAACCCGCTGCTCTGCCAGGGCTGCTTCTGTCCGAGCACAAAGAGCGTAACCTTGGTTCACGATGTTGAGCGGCGTCATGGTCCTGCCTCCACCTGCTTCTGCTTGCACGTGGCTGCTGGGCTCCGTGTCTCCAACTATTCATGCTTCTGGCCATGGCTTGGCTGCAGCTGCTACCACACCTGTTACCATGCAGCTGGACATGCTGCTTGGTTACGCACGTGTGGCATCTGATGGCAAGCTGTGGAGCTCAGGCTGCTTACTGGCATGAGACCTCACACCAGCTGAGAAACCTTCGTGCTTGGCTTAGATGGAACCTGGCTGCGGGCCTGCCGCCGCTGGTAGCCCTGCTGCTGCATAGCGTGCTTCCACTCTCTTTGGTCAGGCAGCCCATGCTAAGCCCTTACCCGGCTTTACACCTTGCTTGCTGGGCACTGAGTGCCTAGTCCTAGCACCTGCACCTTGTCACTTGCCGCGGGCCAGGCGGGCCAGGCGGTCAATGTCTACTAGAGGCTTCATGCCTCTGGGCTGTGCTCTGTTGGTGAAGGGAGCGCACGCGCAGCTGTATGTCTGCCCATGGCTACTGTGGTGGTCATGTATTAGTCGCCCTTGACAAGGAAGGGACAAGCTGGTGGCATGCTGTTCGTTGTCTATGCATTCTCTGGCACTGCTAGCCAGTGCAGCTGGGCTGAACGGGATCATGCTGGGCCCGCTTGTTTGTGTATGGGAGGGTTTGACAGACCAGGGCGGGCGGTGGCGTGTTTAGAGTGGAGTATTAAGTTCACCCCAGGCTATCACAGCATATAGCCTTACACTCAGCGCCCCGAGCGCTACTGTGGCAGGGTGTCGGGGCATGGCGGTGAAATCACCAAGGAGCTGGTTGAACTGAGCACTATTACTGCATTGGGCAGGGCTGTGGCTAGTGGTGTTGGCCATCACCGTGGTGATCTGCACCGTGTTGACCTCCAGCTTGTTGGACTACAAGTGCAGCAGCCTATAGAGTGAGAGTGGCCACTGTGGCAGCAACTGCCGCAGTGGAGGGGTGGCGCATGGCATTTGCCTTGGCTCGGCTGACAGTTACTCTTCGAACCCTACTTGTTGTGCCCCGGGTAACAAGCCTTGACGCGGCTTTACACTCACTTTGCTGTGCACTGGGTGCACCTGCATGCACTGGGTCTCTGCACTGGATGCACTGGGTGAACCTTGTCTCTTGCCGCCGGTGGATGGCCATCGCCACCTACTCCACCTAGTATAGTTGGTGTAGCGTGTGGGAGTTGTAGGTGGTTAGCCTTTTAGCTTTTCATGTGTATGAGGGTGCAGGGTTGAAACTGGTTTGATCAGAGCCGGGTGTCCAGGTTGGCTTTAAGGGCAGTTGGTGCGCTGCGGCGATGGCCTTATCCTTCCCGACTGGTCCAGCGGCAACTCAAGACCCTCTGTTGCGTACCGTCTCGTAGAAGTGTGCTGTGCATAAGGGGTTGTGGGCAGCTGTGGCTGTGTTTGAGAGAGATGGCCAGGATGGATGTGGTGGCTGCTGTGACATTAGAATGGGTTGTGGTGTATGGGAGTTTGCCAGCTGCCTGGCTGAATGTCCAGCATTCATGTCTTGCCCAGCATTCACGCACCTCGAATGCACATGCTGCTCACTGCCATGCCAGCTATCACCGTCTAGACTTGCCAAACTATGCTCTTGCCGTGCTAAGCTTTAACTGCCATGCTCCTTCCCTACCCAATGCCAACCTGATGCGTCTGCAAGCCTGCCTGCGTGTACCCTAATGCAGATAGATTAATGTATCCCTATCTATACAAACATTATCACGCGGCGGCCTGGTGATGACAAGCTGAGCCAGTGTTTCACGGAGTTGTTTATGCTCTGTCAGGCCGCCAATGGCGGGCGGTGAATTTCAAATTCATCTTCACCCATGACAACTTCCTCGGCCGTGTAGCTCAATGGATAGAGCGCGGGTCTACGGAACCCGAGGTCGCAGGTTCGACCCCTGCCATGGTCACTCACCTCAGGTCCCTCCTTAACCTACACATTTTTGTCCCCCTGAGGTTGTGTGCTTCAACACTAGCTTTGCACCGCTGGCTGCTCACTTTCAAGTACATAATGATGATGGCATGCTTATGGCTTCTCACAGCTGTCTACCCTGCCCACCAGCTAACTCAGCTGACAATAGGCGATGACTGGAACTAACAAGCAAGAGCTGGTGACCAGGAAGGCCTGATGACTGTGGCTGTTATGACGGCCCTGACCCTGACCCTGACCCTGACCCCTACCCAGCACCTGTCGCCCCTTCCCTGTCTGCACCCCTGCCCCGCCTGAATTTAATGCCATCTTCAACCCCAAGTGCAGTGCCAGGGGGCTGATGCTGCCCCTTAAGAGTCAAACTGCTGCCCGGGCATCCATAATTGAGGCGAGGGCTGTGAGCCTCAAAGCCTGCGCAGCTGTCACCATCATTCTGCGCCATGGAACGAGCACGATGTGCAGTAGTGGGGTTGTAAGAGCGAAGGCCTGAGTGGGTGGGCTGTGGTTGAGAATGCGTAGGCTGCCAACCTCCTCAACAGTGAGGTGTGTGGGGGAAGTGCGAGCGCTTTGCATTTAGGCATCTCCAGGTTGTGCCACAGGAAGGCATTGCCCCGCACCTGGTTGTCCTTGCCACATCCATAGCCATAGCGTGAAAAGCGTCACTTACCTCCGTCACTGAATAATGACTCGTCATCAACTGAAACCAGGCAGGCCCAAGCTTGGCACCATCACCGTCACCATCGTCACCAATGAGCTGTGGTGGTGCGGTGGTAGCAGCAGTATCATATGTTGTGGAGATGGAATGACATGCTTTGACGCTGCATGTGAACCAACCTCCTGCTCCTGCTATGGATGCCTATGACCAGCCACGCAGTCACTCAGTCACTCAGCATAGCAAGCAGCGCTGAGTTGTGGAGGCAGCTGCCAGACCTCAGAAGTTATTACAAAGCAAGTCATTCCATCAACTCGGCATAGGATGCTGCTGCCACCCCCGCAGCAAGGCAACCGGGTGTAGTATGTGTTATGGTGCCGTCTTGCCTTTGTGGAGGCTGGCTGCTGAGTGGTCCTGCACCCTATCACTGCATGCTGCTGCAGGGGAGCTGGACATGGGGATGCGGAGCAGTCATCACCAGGCAGTGAGTCACCGCATGCGTCCACACCCTGATGATGTGGAGTAGTCTGCAGAGCGGTGCAGTGGAGTTGCTCTTCATTTTGTGAGTTCCCGTCACACGCCTCCACCCTGTTCACAATGACTGTGAGGAGCCTCCTGTGTGCACAGCCCTGCAGCCTGGTCAGAATGACATGAGGTCATCATGGGCTAGGTCATCAAGGGTGCTATGGATGATGCGAAACATGCGATCAGATTGTGACTACCCTTGACACCATAGACGACCCCGGCTGCATTGACCCTGGATACTACATCACACAGCATAAGACCAAATTTGTCCATAACTGAGGCACAGGCTGTGAGCCTCAAAGCCTGCGCAGTTGTCACCATCATTCTGCGCCATGGAATGAGCACGATGTGCAGTAGTGGGGTTGTAAGAGCCGAGGCCTGAGTGGGTGGGCTGGGTGGCTGTGGTTGAGAATGCTTAGGCTGCCAAACTCCTCAATATTGAGGTGTGGGGGGGAAGTGCGAGCGATTGGCTTGCGGGCATCTCCAGGTTGTGCTACAGGAAGGCATTGCCCCTTACCTGGTTGTCCTTGCCACAGCCATAGCCATAGCGTGAAAAGCGTCACTTACCTCCGTCACTGAATATTGACTTATCATCAACTGAAGCCAGGCAGGCCCAAGCTTGGCACCATCACCGTCACCATCGTCACCAATGAGCCCATGTGGCCTGCTTGTTGCTGTAGGATCGTGAGCTGACGCGCTTCTGATATGGTGTGGCGACCCTATAGTGTGGTGGCACCTGAACTCTACCTCGCTGTGGTGCCATTTAGATAAACCTTGTCGTAGCTCCTTCGATTGGCTATGGTGGTGCTTGTTGAGGCAGTTGTGGAGGCTGTGGAGGCAGTTGTGAGTACCTTTAGCTGTGACTCTCCCCACCTGCTCCTGCCCCTTCCCACCTGCTGCCCTGCCCTCAGATCACTGCTTCCTCCGCAACTGCTGCGGTGGTAGCAGCCACATCCTATGCTGTGGGGATGGAATGACATGCTTTGACGCTGCATGTGAAGCAGCCTCCTGCACCTGCTATGGATGCCTATGCCTGGACCAGCCACACAGTCACTTGGTCAGTCAGCATAGCAAGCAGCGCTGAGTTGTGGAGGCTGCAGCTAGACCCCAGAAGTTGTCACAAAACGAGTCATTCCATCCCCACGGCATAGGATGCTGCTGCCACCGCAGCAAGGCAACCGGGTGTATTATGTGTTGTGGTGCCGTCTTGCCGTTGTGAGGGCTGGCTGCTGAGCGGTCCTGCACCCTTTCACTGCATGCTGCTGCAGGGGAGCTGGACATGGGGATGCGGAGCAGTCATCACCAGGCAGTGGTCAGAGCTGTGAGTGACCACATGCGGCCACACCCTGATGATGTGGAGCAGTCTGCAGAGCGGTGCAGTGGAGTTGCCATTCACTTTGTAAGTTCTCGTCACACACCTCCACCCTGTCCACAATGACTATGAGGAGCCTCCTGTGTGCACAGCCCTGCAGCCTTAGTGAAATGACATGAGTTATCATGAGCCAGGACATCATGGGCCAGGTCAGCGTGGGTGACGTGGATGATGCGAAACATGCGATACCTCGGCGATTGCCGCAGCAAGACACCATCTGCCACGTGAGTCATCATTGACGACCTTGTCCACAATGACCCTGGCTGCTAGATTGCAGAACATGACATAGAGCATGCCATCCCATTTACAAGGCATAGGATGCGGATGCTGCCACTGCGGCACAAGCAGCAGCTACGGGGCAGCAGTTGGGGAGGGAGCAGTGAGCCAGGGGCAGGGCAGCTGGTGGGAGTGCCACATGGGGGACTCGCAGGGGCGGTCGCTCTTGGTCTCATGCTATGCCCCCCTGAACCCGCTGCACTGCTGCACTGCTGCCTTCCTGGCAAACGCGCAACTTTCGCTAAAGCTGATTTACCCAGGGTAG
The DNA here is from genome assembly GCA_030144725.1 of Haematococcus lacustris. Classification (NCBI taxonomy): domain Eukaryota; kingdom Viridiplantae; phylum Chlorophyta; class Chlorophyceae; order Chlamydomonadales; family Haematococcaceae; genus Haematococcus; species Haematococcus lacustris. The sequence goes on from JASKMD010000003.1 coordinate 6,112,297, forward strand.
GTGCACCCTTTGTGGAGCTAGGCCAAGGGCTGGGTCAGGGGCTGGTGTGACTACACCTGGACTGTATGGTCCTGAACGGCTTGCTCCACATCCTGCTGCCACTTGGTGGTGGTGGCAGAGCTTGGCCCTGTTCCTTGCCTCATCATGCCCATAGGTGAGCCACAAGGGTGGTTGCTCCAGCACCCTTGTACTCACGACAGACAACATTCCAGCATCTCCCTTCCCAACTGCTGCATCACCAGTTATTGCTTGCATTGAGGTGGTGGCAGCGGCCTACGCCTCTCACTCTGACTTGTCACTAGTCTGCTTTGCCATCCTTTGTCTGCGGTGCGCTTCCCCGCACATTGGTTATAGGGAACGCACAGCACTTGGCTTGTCACATCATGTGTCGTGCTGTTCACAGGGTTCACAGCACACCAGGGTGTACACCATAGAAGGCCAGGCTGAGCCATGCAAGCGTCACATGGGCATTGGTGAGCAGTGGCTCTGTGGGGCTTTTTGGGGGGCGTACACCATGACAGATCTTAGCATGGGTCGGGGAAGCAATCATCACTCTGGGCTTTGCAGCAACAACGCATGATGGTGCCTCTCCCATGGCCACAATGGCGTCTGATTGAAGTCATTGATGTTGGTTTGCTGGTGTGCTTTGTGAGCGGGTGGTTAGCTGCTTGCATAAATGTGTTTGCCTAGTGTTGAAACCCGCTGTACACACAAGCTGCTCACTGCCATGCCATCTGTTGCCATCTGTTGTCGACCTGTGGTGCACATACTATGCTTGTATCATGTACCTGGATGTGCTACATTGCGCACCTGCAAGCCTGGCTGCATGAGTTGGTCTCTTACACATCAGGTCAGCACGCGACTCCCTCGTGATGACAAGCTCAGCTCTTGTTTGCACAACCACAACGATCATGCAGCCCATCTAGTTAGGCGGTATAACTCCAAACGCATCTCCACCCATGACAAACTCCTCGGCCGTGTAGCTCAATGGATAGAGCGCGGGTCTACGGAACCCGAGGTCGCAGGTTCGACCCCTGCCATGGTCATAGCCTTTATGTGTGTCTAGGATCACCAATTGGTGGAATCTGGCCCACCCATTCCCGTTTGCCTCCCACACTTGCACATTCATCCTTGTTTATGCAAAGAGCCCCGCTCATCATGATGCCCCTTGGCTCTCCTTCAAGTCAAATACACTTTGAATGGCTTGTTTCTGCTAGGCTGCCCCACTCGTTTGTGATCACCCATTGTTGCTTCGCCTTTGATTCTCTATGCCCATGGGGCATGCTGCTGCTGACCTTCCTGCATTTCTTTGTCTATTCCTGCTTTTTATGCTCCTGGTGCAGTCTGCTGGCCACTGGGGCAGTCTGCTGCTGGCTGCTCACCACAATCTTATGCCCTGTGCGTGACCTGCTGCTGGCCTTCATGCTGCCTCAGACGCCTGGACGCTACTGGCGTCCACTGGAGCTGTGCTCATGGATTCATTTGCCTGAGCTGCTTCCTAGCCAAGGGAAAGGAGTTCCCAGGCCTGGGCTACAAACAGCTGCGAGACCGCCCACCCAGCAGCAGCAGCAGCAGCAGGAGGCCATATAGTGTTGCTTTGCTTGAGCTGTCATCAGCTCACATTAGCGCATGCTTGTGACGCCAACTCTAGGCTACAACCCTGTCACAGGGGTCAGGCAATGGTGAGGGTGGATAGCGCACTTGCCATGAGCATGGGAGCATAACTCCATACAGTCAAAACACCACCCCTAGTGAGGGTCCTATCATTCTGCCTTTGCCTTGGTGGTTATTGCATGCTGGGCTGATAAGAAAGGTGCTGCAGTTGCAGTGCCTCAAGGCAAGCAAGGGAGGGAAACCAGACCGGGCCTCAAGCCGCTGCTCTGCCAGGGCTGCTTCAGTAAAAGGACACATAGCGGTATGCAAGCATCGAGTGCTGCACTGCCTGCTGGCAGAGCAGCATGTGCAATGCCAACACCCCAGCAACCACGGTGAACCCCTGAAGGCCTTCGATGTCCATGCCTGGCTGCAACTACCCAGGGCTGCTCTTACACCCCCAGGTGCCAACACCCCAGCAACCGACAACCGTGGGGGATCAAGTACCTGCCAGTAGCTGCTCTATCACACCTATCACACCTATCACACCTATCACACCTAGAATGGCTGTCTGGGCGTCAATCCGCACGCAGATGGGCCCAGATCTGTACTCTGCTGGTCTCCATTGCCTGTTAAGGGCGAGCTCAACAGGAGCAGCGGCAGCAGCGGCAGCAGCGGCAGCAGTGGCAGCAGCGGCAGCAGCGGCAGCAGCGGCAGTAGCAGCGGCAGTAGCAGCGGCAGCAGCAACGGCAGCGGCAGCCGCATGGTATGTCAAGCAATAGATGTAGATTGCGGGCACTCAGAGAGATAAGGAAAGGTTGTGGGGGGGACGACTGAGCGTGATGCTTGCTTGACCATGGGTACTGTCCATGGCTGTTGGGTATCCACTGCCTGTAGCAGGCAGGCTGGCTGGCTGACTAGCAGGCGGGCATGCGGGCACGTGGGTGGCGGGGCGGGGCGGGGCGGGGCGGGGCGGGGCGGGGCGGGGCGGGGCGGGGCGGGGCGGGGCGGGGCGGGGCGGGGCGGGGCGGGGCGGGGCGGGGCGGGGCGGGGCGGGGCGGGGCGGGGCGGGGCGGGGCGGGGCGGGGCGGGGCGGGGCGGGGCGGGGCGGGGCGGGGCGGGGCGGGGCGGGGCGGGGCGGGGCGGGGCGGGGCGGGGCGGGGCGGGGCGGGGCGGGGCGGGGCGGGGCGGGGCGGGGCGGGGCGGGGCGGGGCGGGGCGGGGCGGGGCGGGGCGGGGCGGGGCGGGGCGGGGCGGGGCGGGGCGGGGCGGGGCGGGGCGGGGCGGGGCGGGGCGGGGCGGGGCGGGGCGGGGCGGGGCGGGGCGGGGCGGGGCGGGGCGGGGCGGGGCGGGGCGGGGCGGGGCGGGGCGGGGCGGGGCGGGGCGGGGCGGCTTTCATCTAATCGCATGGCCACATGCTGTCGCTGCTGCACTTGTTGTTGTTGCTGAAGATGAGCAAGAGATGTCAAAGAGGGAGTGTATTTCAGCGATGCCCAGCTTGTCACATGCTTTCCCCAGTGTGAGAAGATGAGGTGGTTGAAATGAGATTCCAGAGTGAGACCAGAGTGTGAGACTCGTTGTCTTGGTGTCTTGCATTGGTTGACGTTGCTTCAGCCCAGCAGGCTTTCAGTGCAGTTATGCACGGAGGAGCTGGACAAGAGCTTCATGGAGCACGGTAGGATCTATGTGGAAGCATGACCTGTCAGGTTGCGGGGCGAGGTGAGGTTGCTGGATGGGCAGCAAAGAACAGGGCGCGGGGGCGGGGCGCAGGGAGCAGGGCTTGGGGCGCAGGAAGCGGGTCTGGCGCAGGGGCGGGGTTGGGGTTAGGGTTGGGGCTACGGGGTGGTGTCCCAGCGCCTTGTTCCTGAACTGCCAAGTGCACTGATCCACAGCAACAGCAGCTCCTAGAACCTACCTGTCAACCTGTATTGCACCCCCACTCTCCTGGTAAAGTCTCCTCCCCTCTTGTTGGTCCCCTTCCTCTCCGCCCTCTCCCTCTCCATCTCCTGTTAGTCATGCGAGGTCATGTCATCATTGCATGGCAATGCACTGGCGTCTCTACAACACACACATCCACCAATACTCATAGATGCATCGTCTCAATGTCGTCATGCTCACTTATTGCGGGCACACCACGCCTCACCCTTCTAGCACGCGGCTAGCCACTGGTGGAGAGCACCAAGGCCTACGGTATAAATTAATGCATGGGCCACTTGGTCCATGTCATGTGCATGGCCTGACAGACCTGCGCGGCATCCTGCCAGCCTGCGATGTCAACATACGAGGCCATATGTGCGGCTGCGTTGTGCATCTCATGTGATGTACTGGCAGCAGGCTGTGGCAGCAGGGTCCAAGGACTGCCGCTGAGGGCCGACAGCAACACACATTGGTTGTGTTGTACATTGCGGACCAGAGCCAATAAGACGCTGATGCCGGCCACCAGTTTGCAAGTACAGGTGGGCTGGCAGTATCCTATCTGGTTAGGTGTACCCTAGCCCTGGCAGTTGGCCCTGGCACGCAACCCCGTCCAGGAACTCAAACGTGTGCGGCAGGTAAGTGGGTCGCTGCTGCCTGCTATGTATGCAGCAAGAGATGTGCTGGCATGGGAGGGGCAGGTGCTCCCGAAGGAGGTCCTACCCTGGCCTAACCTGGATCACGACTCCATGTAGGACCGTGACTAGATGAAGTTACTAGCACATGGCACATCCTCTGCTGTCCTCATTGGCGTCCCCCTCCCCTCTCCCCCCACCCATCTGGCTGGCATCCCTGTCCATCACTCCGCCACTTCCCTTGGCATCCAACAGGCCAACCCTACCCTCTCTTCCCCCACCCCTCGCCACACCAGAGCCACCCGAGCCTCTCTTAGACCTACAAACACCCTCTCCCCTCACCCCGACCCAGCTACCTCCTCAGCCTGGGAGGAGCGCCTGAGGCAAGCCACCAAACACCTCCACCGTCTCAACGGCCTCCCCCTCTCTACCATGGGCAAGGGCATCGCCTCCTCCACCTATGCCCTTAGCACCTTCCTCTACCACGCCGAATTCTCGGGCCTACCACCAACTCTCCCTACCTTCACCCATACCCTCTACCACCTTGTGGTCAAGAACCTCCCTTACCCCCTTGCCATAGGCCGTCCTGCTGACGGAGGTTTTGGCCTCCTACCTCTAAGAGAACATATCCAGGCTCGGCACGCCGCCATGGCTACACGGCTTCTACACCACCTCATCAATGACCACGCCTACTCCACCCTTCCCTCCCCGTCCCCCCCACCAGCCAATCCCACCCTTCACCCCCCACCCTTTACCCGCCCTACACCTACCCGCCCCTTCCTCTCTTTTTTCCGTACCTTCCTCTCCAATCTCTACCACACCCTTCACTCCCTCTTCTCCCGTTTTTTCACCCCCCTTCTCTCCTCCAGCCTACCACCTAGCCCCTCCCGAGACAACCCCTCCCACCCTACCCAGCCTTCTCATACCAACCCCAACACCCTCCCCCCTTCACCAACCCCCCCAACCCCCTCTCAATCATCCCCTTCATGGATCCCCCTAGCAGCCACCCTCCTCACTCACGCCTGTCCCTCTCTCCACCCTGCTCATACCCTCCTTCTCTCTACCCAAGCCACCGTTCCTGACATTTCTCGAGGCATCATAGGCCTCCCTGCACTCCACCAACCCCACCTTCTCCCCCAAGGCATCATTACCCTCATGTGCCAAGCCCTCCAAGCCCTCGGCCCTTTATCCCTTCCCGCTACCTCTCCCAGCCAACCCCTCCCAGTTACACCAGTCCCCCTCCAACACCTTACCTCCCTCTCTTGGTCCTCACCCACCACCTCTGCCCCTCGGGTCTTCCCCACCCTCATTGGGACCCCTGTGAGGGTCTTCACCTCCATGCTCACTCCCCACATCACCTCTGCCCGCAAGCAGGCCCACATCTCTTACATCAACCAAGCTCTATCCACACCTCACCCACCTACCACTCGAGCGCAAGCCCTTCAAGCTTTCACTGCCAACCTTAACAAAGCCTGGAAGATTCCTTGCTCCAACCTCCTTAAAGAGACCCTTTGGCGCTTGAGCATCAATGCCATCCCTGGGAGCCGCATCACCCCCTGGTCTTGCCCTTGCGACCCCTCTCACCATCCCCGTCACAGCCGCCAACACAGCTTCTGGAGTTGCCCCATCGCCGTTACCATTAGACAACAACTCTCCCTCAGCCTCGGCACCCAAGTTCACCAATCCTCCCTTTGGTGCCTCATCCCCCCCACCCCTTCCTTCCCTCCTTCCCTCTGGAGCCTGGTTTGCATGGCTGCCCTTGATGCGATGGTCTTTGGCCGTCGCCGTCTCTGGGCTCTCACCCATCACCCCACCACTCAAGCGACCGCTCCTTCCACCCTTTCCCCCATTTCTGCAGCCAGCCAACTTGCTATCTCTACCTTTTGGCTTCACCTACAAGACTTCACCCTAGCCCATCCCAACCCTCCTGGCTGGAACCTCCCCCATCCCCATCCCTTCATCTCTACTCAAGACGGATCCCTTAGTGTCACTTTCCCGGTTACTCCTCCTAGTCCCTCTGACTCTTAACGTGTTTCACTCCCCTCTCCTTCCTAGCCCTCCTAGCTTTTGCGTCCTTACTAGCCCTCCAACCTTTTGCGCCCCTTGCTCCTCCGCTTCTCTGACTTCTCCGCTTCTCGAGGTCTCTCACACGCTCCCTTTAGCTCCCTTCCCCTTCCTTCTCTGAGTTCTTTCTCTCCTTGGTAGTTCCCCTTGTCTTTCCCTTTTCCTCTGTTCTCTCCTAAGTCTTTTACCTTTGGAGGTTGGCTTGTATCCACCCGAGCCCTACCCCCTTAGTGTAACAACTACTACTACTACTATCACCCACCGTGATCGCTCACACACATGCACATGTGTTCACGCTGTGGTCATGGGAGCTTCTGACCACACTACCATCACCCCCCATTGAAGCCAAAGCCACATGCGCAAAAATACAGCAATGAAGCCCAACTTCACCACCCTGCCCAGCGCCGCCACCCAGACGCCATGCCAGAGCAAGCAACACAGCTGCAACTGCCGTGTAGCAGTTGCCTTAAGCTCACTATACCTGATTTGCAGCCAGAACATACTGGCCGACTGTGTCATGATTGTTGCCATGGACGCAGCTTCACACTGTTGATGGGTGATCAGGTGGCTGGACCCGGCTGGGGAGGACGTCTGACGGTGCCACCCCATCCGGCGGGCCAATGGCGTCACACTAGGGTGAGCGGGGGGGGTAGCCTGTGGTGCCTGTGGTGCCGAAGGGGCCTGGTAGCTGGCTTTATGGATGTCCTTGCCTATGTTATACAGCCCACAAGGTGCACACAATGTGCTTACTGTCATGCATTTCCCACCTATTGTCACCCCATGTTACACAAGCCTAGTTGTATTTAGCTTCCTAGTATGATATCCTAGCTTTAATGTCACAGTATTGATCCCTAATGACGACAGGCCCGACTAGGCTGTGCAGGCCAACATGGCAACAAGTGTTTAGATACCCGCCATTGCAGTGTCGTACGCCGCACTTGTCCACATGTCTACGCTCGGACTATGCCTGTATCATGTACTTTGATGTTTGAGCAGTACATTCCCGCGGCTCCCTCGTGATGACAACCTCAGCTAGTGTTTGCGCAACCACCATGACATTGGCCACTCTGACTCTGGCCCACTGTGACTATAATAAATAAGCGACACAACTCCCAATACCCACAAATCTGTATAACCCTTATTCTACACAAGAAGTCGGCACGTGGCTACTTCATGACGACAAGCTGGGCCAGTATTTGTACGAGCAAACAGCAGTAATGCGTTAAGTGCCAACATGTGTGAACAGCACGATCGCTGGTGCATCTCCACCCATGACAAACTCCTCGGCCGTGTAGCTCAATGGATAGAGCGCGGGTCTACGGAACCCGAGGTCGCAGGTTCGACCCCTGCCATGGTCAATCGCTTTACGTTTTCTATTGCTCTGCGTGTGCTTTGTGTGTGTTTATGTCCCACAATTGGTGGATTGTGGTCCACCCCTCCCCATTTGCCTCCCACACTTGCACATACATCCTTGTTTATGCAAAGAGCCCCGCTCATCATGATGCCCCTTGGCCTCCCCTAATCAAATACACTTTAAATGGCTTGTTTCTGCTAGGCTGCCCCACTCAACACCAGCTACATACCACTGCTTGCTTGCTTGCACTCACATAGGAACTATCATCGTTACCCCCTATACCTGCCTGCCTACCGCCACCCTCATGCTGTTGAGGTAACCTATCTGCTGCCCGCCTAATGTCCACCTAGCTAGCCTGGCCCAGGTACACAATCCTGTCCAGCCCCATGTGTCATAAACACCACATGTTGTGTGTTTAGTGCAGCTTGTGTCCAAGGATTGTGTGATCTTGGCTGTGTATTGTGTTGCACATCAGACAAGCTACATGAAACTCTATGAAGGAAGCAACACGGATACTTTGGAGGCTGAACATGTCGCAGATGACATGCTTGATACATAATGCGAGTTACACTCCCTCACAGGGGCCACAGGTGTGATGCAGGTGTGGTGCTTTGAACTGTGGTTGAGATGCTAACCATGCACTTGCTTTAGTGGTGGCACCTCCCTTGCTAAGCACCTTCGCTACTGACTAATGCATAGAGAGCGCAACACATCCATAGCAGGCCGACGTGGGGAAGGGGGCCAGCCAAGACACCCACACCCATCAGGACGCAACCCTCCCTCGTGCATGCTCCTAAGCGGCAAATACATCCCCTACCCACCGTGTGCAACTATGCTTCTGCACCCAGGCTGACTCCTACCACCGCTGCTGTACTGCTACGCTGCTGAGCTGTTGAGCTGCAGAGCTTTTGAGCTGCTGAGCTGAGGCAACAGCCAATCCTCCCCCCTGCCCTCATAGTGTGGCAGCTCCAGACCTGGGTGGGTGACTAGAGCTCCCCCTGCTGCTGTGCCAGCTCTTAAACCACCACCATCACCGCCGCGTCTGATACGGCTCTACGCACCCACTGCTATTTTCGCCACGCACGGGTTTCCTTGATGTCAGACATGTTCACCAGATGCCCGAGGCGCTCGGGGCTAGCAGCCGCGGTCGGTTAGGACACTGCCACAGTCCGCTGGGCTCTGTGCAAACTCAGAAGAGGGAAAGCTTGGCAGCTCAACACTGCGCATCACTGAACCTCACTCACTGCAGCGAGGTGGTGCCGATGAGCGAGTGGGCTGCGGTTGGACGGTTGGAAGGCCCCGCTCCTCGCTTCTCTCGCTGTGGAGACGGGCCTGGTGCGTTTGATTAAACGTCCAATCTCCCATCAACACACATTAACAGCAGCAGGGGCCCAAGCCGGGCCTGGCAGGGAGTGAGCGGTCACATGTTTGGGTGGCTGCGTCGATCGCAGTGTTTGGCCTACGGTTGGCACACAGGTACTAAGACAATGCAGGGTTGATGCAGCGTAAGCTGTTTGGTGCGTGTTTCAAATGTCCACATAACTGGTGGACAAAATGTCCACAAGTTCGGTGGACATTTTACCGAGAGGATTGATTGGATGCATTCAGTACGAAATTGCTAATTGGCTTCTTCGGCATGTCTGGCGTGGTCCTTACTGCGATGTCGACACCTGTCGCGGTTGCCCAAACTTGCGTGGCTGATGTAAGTCATGCTTCGGCTTGCACGCGCGAATCAGTACAAGCGCATTGGCACTTCTCTGCACGTGTATGATTGTTGTGTGCACAGGAAGAAGGTGGGCTGGATGGAGAGCTGAAAGCGCTTGCCCGTGCCCTGACTGGCAGCTTGCACATCAATGATGCGAGCAAGCCCCTCCCGCCCCCAGTGTGGAACCACCTGCTGCAGGGCCCCACCCCTGTCCTCAAGGGTATGTAGAGCAGGCCCACCCCAGCTCCCAACTTGCTCCATCCACCCCTCGGCTTGCACATACTTGATCTCAGGTCTGGCATGCACTGAACATCTTGTGCATGCATGCGCACATGCAGCGGCAGTGCCTAAATGCTATGTGACGTGCGGCAGCAAGGCGGATGTGGTGTTGTGTGTACGCTTCGCTGTGGCGCACCGCCTGAAGGTGTACGCCCGGGGTGAGGGATTCAGCACCATGGCTCTACCACTTGGGAATCCTGGGGCATTGAGAATCAGGCAGACAGGCAGGCAGGCAGGCAGGCAGGCAGGAAGACAGGCAGCAGACATGAATACAAGCAAAGTCCAGCAGGCAGGTCTCGTTGCTTCATGGCTGTACAAACAGCAGACACTAGCAGGCAGGCAGGCAGGCACGCTGCAGTGCACGACCGCAGCAGGCAGCTGCACAGGCTGAGGCCAAGGCGGATCAGCACGTGCCAGTGAGAGGCTGAGACGTGGTGGCAATGGAGGCTGTCCACCCTGCGCCTAGCCCTAGCTACTGGGTGGGTAGGCAGTGGGTGTGGGGGTGCCTGAGCCTGTGCTGTGGCCGTGACCGCAGGCAGCGGACACCACTATGCAGGTGCCTGCCTGGCCCAGGGGGGAATGGTGCTGGACCTGAGTGCCCTCAACCAGGTCAGCGGGGCCCTGGGGCAATGGCGCATGCAACCCTCCCCCTAAACCCTCAGCCCTCAGCCCCCTCTCCCACCCCCACGCCCCCCTCCCTGCTCCACTCCGCCCTGTTCTTCCCCACCCCGTCCCTGCCCCTTTGCCTCTGCCTCTACACTGTTCTTCCCCTGGATGCCTGCCACATCGCCCTGACACGACCCTGCCCCATTGCCCCACCACCTTGCTTGTCCATTACGCAACTATGCTCTGTTGTCCGTCAGGCCGTCAGGCTAGCAAGCAGCAGCTCATCACCTGCCTTCACCTAAAGGCGTTGATGTACTAGAGCCAGAGCAGGGCTTCAAGGGTTCTGAAGGGCCAAGCAGTACTGGTCGTGTAGCAGTTGTGCCGCCTATCCCAGCCCAGGCTCGCATGTCTAGATTATAGAGTCCTGCAGACTAGCCACGTATCAGCCCGCCCTCCCTCCATCCCTCCCTCACCCTCATTCCCCCTTTCACGCTCCTCCTCGACCACTGTCGCCATTTCAGCCGCTGCATTGCCCCACGTCGCTGCAGGTGAGCGTCGACCCGCAGCGCCGCACCGCGGTGTTAGGGCCCGGCGTGACGACCCGGCAGCTGCGTGAGGCCACCGCCGCGTACGGCCTGCACTTTCCAGGCGGCCACATTTCCGACGTCGGCTGCAGTGGCTTCATCCTTGGTGCGTGGTGGCCAGCCTGTGCGCTGGGTTTGGTGCGCCCCTCCATGACCGTGAACAAGATTTCATGATCAGTCCGGGAACACCAGTTGCCCACCATCATACCCACCATCGTACATGTCACCCCAGAAGCCCAGGGCAATCGCTCCAGGAACACCACCAGGCGCTACACAAAGCAATCACAGTCATTGTGTTGCCTGCCTCCATCGTGCAAGGCCACTTACCACCAGGGCTGCTGGGCATGGCCTGCTGGTAGTGATGGCCGTGATGATGGTGATGGTGATGATGATGGGAGTGTGATGTGCCAGTGCAGGAGGGGTATGCAGCGCTGGGGAGTATCACAGGGGAAGCTGCATGTGGTAGGGAGGAGGGATACAGTGCTAGGGGGTGTCACATGGAGGAGGGCAGCCACTGCCTGAGTGTGATCCTGGACATGGCCTGGTGGTGGTGGGGGTGCCAATGGTGGCGTGGGTGGCGGTGGTGGTGGTGATGGTGATGCACTGGTGGGGGTGGTGATGGCGATGGTGATGCGGTGAGAGAGGCGGTGGGAGTGTGATGCATCACAGGGGAAGCTGCCTGTGCGTGTAGTGGTAGTGGTGGTGCTGGTGGTGGTGCGAGTACCCTGAGCCTGTAGCCCCTGAGCGTGTGTGCTTCCTGTGGGTGCAGGCGGCGGCAATGGCTGGGGCGTGACGCAGTGGGGCGCTGCTGTGGACAACGTGAACAGCTTTGAGGCCGTGCTGCCCCTGCCCGACATCCTGACTGGCAGCCTGGGGCCTGGTGACGGCTGTGGGGCCCAGGCTGTGGCCGGCAGAGCTGGAGGCAGCCTGGGCCTGGTGCAGGTGGACGCTGACAGCGCCCCTGAACTGTTCCAAGGGCTGAAGGGCGCAGGCAGGTGCTGCTGCCACTAATGCTGCCGCTGCTGCTGCTGCTGCCTCCACTGCCGCTGCTGCTGCTGCCACTGCCACTGCCACTGCGCTGACGGTGTCTGCCAATCACTCTCTCACACTCTCACGGTGTCTGCCAATCACTCTCCCAAGTTGGTCAGCTGCTAGGGCGGGTGTGGCAATGGTGGTGGTGGCAATGGTGGTGGTGCAGGCGCCTTCCTGGCCATAGTGACGGAGTTCAGGGTGCGCCTGCATCCAGTGCCGCCCCTGCTGCCCTGCATCACTGCCATCTACCCAGTGGCCTGCCTGACCCAGGTAAAGCCCAGCCAACCCTCCCAATCCTGACACCTCTATACAACCCTCCTCCTGGGCACATACCCTCCGCCCCTGGTTGCCCCTTTGCCCTGCATTGCTGCTGTTGGTGACCATCAGCCCCGGCCCCTGCCACTTCCCTGCTCCAGATTCTGCCCCGATTCCGGCCCTAGCCCTGATTCCTGCTCTGCAGCCACAGCCCCTCAACCCCCCAGCCCCTGACCCTGCTGTACAGAAAAGGATCCCCCTATTCCCAACCCACTGCTCCAGCGCCTGGCCCTCCCCCACTGTGGCCCTGGCCCTAACCCTGCAAGCCCCTGCTACCCCCAGCCCCTGACCCTGTATAACTGGCTGCAGGTGGCGGCAGTGCACCGCCAGCTAAGCCGCAACGCCCCCCGCAGCATTGAGGTCTCCATGGCCTTCATCCAATCAACAACCTCTGCCCATGCCCCAGCCCCTGACCCAACCCCTGGGGCTATTGCTCCACATCCCAACAAGGCCAGTGACCAAGCACCATTGACGCAAGCACTCCCTGCAGCTGCTCCCCTTCATGACGCAGCCAGCAGCCAAGGCCGAGGTGCTTCAAGCAGCCAGGAGCAGCCCCCAGCCAGCATCGAAGCAGCTGTGGCAAGCAGCAGCAACCAGGAGCAGGTGCCAAGCCAGCCAGGTCAGCAGGATTCGAGCCCAGGTCTTGCTGCTGGTTCACAGCCTGCTGAGGCAGCCAGCCCTGAGGGACCAGGGGGAGGGGGCCAGCCAGCCGCCATGGTTGTGCTGGGCGCCTCGGCCTTTGAGGACTCAGCTGAAGTGCAGGCAGCCTTTGATGAGGTGAGGTACGGGCAGTGGTTGGGGCTCAGGGAGGCCAGGGCTCCTTGCACTGCACTGTCTTCCTTGCACTGCCTGGCCCAGGTTAGGTGGCGGCAGAGGGGGCGAGAGGCATGGAGGAGGGAGGAAGGGAGGAAGGGGGGAAGGGGGAAAGGGGAAGCAAGAGGGCGGGAAGGCAGGGGGGTTAGGGAACAGGGGCAGGGCCCACATGGTGGGAACAAGGGCAGGGACCACATTCGGGGAGGTGGAAGGGGTGGCATAGGGAAGGAGGGGAAGGGGGGCATTAGGTGAGTGGGGGGCAGGGGAGCAGGGCCAAGGGGCAGGGGGGTGAGGGACAGTCAGGGAGGCAGGGTTCAGCATGTGTAGCCGAGTGTCCAGGGCAGGGGCCGCAGCCTAAGTAACCATGAAGGCGAGGGAGGGAGCTGTCGAGGTGGCTGGGCCAGGGAGCTGGTTCAGTGATGGAGGGCAGGCGGCAAGGAGGTAGGTGGGAATAGATACCCTGATGGGTTGGTCTACTGGGGATCTTGTGTCCCAAGCAGGGCCGGGGCCAAAGCATGTGTAGCTGTATAGGCTATCTAGGGAGCTGGTGGTCATTTGTTTGTGCAGCAGCAGGACAGGGGCCGCAGCCTGGGTAGGTTGGCCAGGGAGTTGGCCAGGCAGCTGTTGTGGAGGTGGCTGGGCAAGGGAGACGATGGTCAAACGTTGGGGTTGGTGACAAGGAGGTAGGTGGGAAAGGACAGCCCAGGTTGCGCAGCTACTGCTGCTGCGTCTGCTACTGCTGCTGGCTGCCGCTGTGGCGCAGGTGCGGACGCTGCTGCCTGACCAGCGGGCGGTGCTGGAGGACGGACCCCTGCCCTACTTGGAGGTGAGAGCACAGCCCCCTGCTGCATAGGGGCAGGGGCAGGGGCAGGGGCAGGGGCAGGGGCAGGGGCAGGGGCAGGGGCAGGGGCAGGGGCAGGGGCAGGGGCAGGGGCAGGGGCACCCCATATAACCCTAATCCTAATCCTGGTGCCCGGCTAGGCTGCTCACTAAGCTGTCCTGTCTTCATGTCAACCACCACTGCTGGCTGCCCAGTGCCCCTCAGGCCAGGGTCGCAGCTAGACCTGCGACAGGCTCAGGATAGGCAAAGGGAAAGGTGGTGGGAGTATTCAATTGTTGTAGTCAGCTGTGCATGAAAAGCACGAGAGCAAGCTGCCTCCTTCACCACTCAACCCTCATACTTGGCAGATGCTGCAAGACAATGCATCAGGCAATGAGTGTGCACCCGTCCGCACACCCACCGTCCCGCCCGCCTGGACACATGAGTAGGGCACATGAGGCTGCAGCACAGGGGACATAGCACAGGGGCTGCCACGCACCCTACACAACCTGGCGACCTGTGCGCTGCTTTCACTCACCCGTACAGTGAGGCACCTCGGGCATCCTGCACTGCTGGCTCCCCTGTTGCCCACTGCTTATGAGAGGCAAGGGGGAGGGTGGTGGGAGTATCCAACCCCCCCTGTTAGCCCACTGGCCCACTGCCTGCTGCCCCACTGCCTGCCCCCCTGCCTGCTGCCCCACTGCCTGATGTCCCACTGCCTGCCCCACTGCCTGCTGGCCCCCTGCTGCCCTGGCAGGCTCTGTCCATCCTCGACGCCGCCTGGAGCTGGCCCCAGCTGTGCCTGTACGGCCATGGCATGTTTGTTGCGGAGGACGCCCTGACCCCTGAGCTGCAGCAGGTGGGTCTGGCATTTGCATTGAAGTCTAGCTAGAGTCTCAGGCAGGGGTGCAGTCTGGCAGTCAAGCGGCCAGCAGTGTTGGCTGGGCCAGCATGTCCTCGCGCTAGCTGCCTTCCTAATCATGAAGCCACCACAGCAGCCATGCAGGCAGCTGCAGCTAGAGGATGACAGGTACCCTTATCAGGCTCAGGGTCGGGCTGTCAGCTCTGGCCCAACAGCTACAGTCAGATAGCCAGCCGTTTCAGCATAGGGCAACACATCCTCTCCAGTGGTGGTTGTGCCAGCTCTGCCACTCCCACATGCCACTCATAAAAGCTTTTGCCAGACCACAGTTAGATAGCCAGCGAGGTCTGCTAGGACAACATCCCAGTGGCTCCCATGCCAGGCTGTACCACTGGATTGCTGTCTGCTGCTGGGTGCTCACGTGGGTTGCCTGCTGCTGCTACGCGCAGTCACTGGCCTCCCTGACCCAGACCATGAGCAGCCCTCGCTCTCTCATCCTGGTGGCACCCGCTGCACCGCCCTCCCACCTCCCCTCTTCACTCAGCTTCAGGTAAGAACCCGGCAGGCCAGGGCAGGCCATGCAGGCTGTAGTAGGGAGGGGGCGGGGCGGGGCGGGGTGGGTGAGGCAGGGGTGCCTCACAGCCCACTGTGGCTGACAGGGCTTGGAAAGGGTTAGCACACCAACACAGCTCAGGTGCACCCTCACAGCACACTGCGGCTTGCAGGGTTTGAAGAGCGCTTCACCAGCACACCCACATCCTCAGGGTGCGCCTGCTGTGCCCTGCCCAGGGGCGGCTTCTTCCTGAGTGCGTACGCCATGTGGCCTCGCACCCCAGACGGCCCGGAAGCTGACGGGGACAGCCGGCACGCGCAGTGGGTGGCCGCTGTGAGGCAGGCGGTGGGCAAGGCGTGCCTGGGGCTGTACGTCAACGAGGTGGGTTTGGGTGCTGCTCTTAAGGCTGCCAGGCTTACTCACAAGCCCTGCGACCATGACTGCATAGTAATCAGTCACACTGCCATCCCCTCGCAGTGGTGGTGACGTGTGCGTGCTGCCGTACGTCCCAGGCTTGCTGTGCTCATGCATGCACCCCTGGTGTGAGGTAGTGGTGCAACAGGGTGGCGGCACATACAGTGGTGGCCGCCAGTTCAAAGTGCCTTGCACAGTGGGCGGGTGGTTGTATGAGGGTTTTGACCTGGACACTGGTGGCCACCAATTCAGGGTCCCTTACACAGTGCGCTGGTGGCTGGGAGCTAGGCTACTCTCCTCGTGGGTGGCCATCCACTCCAGCTTGGTCAATGCCACCCCTTGTCACTGCTGCACACACACCCAGCCTGTGTGTGCCACAAATGCCAGCAGTGCCCCTATCACAGCCAAGTGCTAAGCTGTGGGTACACGTGTGCATGTGAGCTGCATCAGGCACCGCCAGGTCTCTGCCTTGTCCCAGCAGGTCTCTGTCTTGTGACCTGCGCCGACCCGGCAGTGACGAGTTTGCCAAACCTTGTATCGCCTGGCCCGACCTGGTCTGCGATTATCTACATGTGGCTGACACACAGATCTCACCGCCTGCCCTGACCTGGTCTGCACTGTGGCCTCCTGCAGGTCATGTTAGAGCCTGGCCAGGTGGCCGCCTGCTACAGCCCCCACACCTACACCCGCCTGCAGCGCCTGAAGCGGGAGTGCGACCCGCTAGGGCTGCTGCGCCCGCTGTGAGGGGGCTGTCGCAGGGCCAACCGTGTAGGTGGAAGGCGCCCATGCCATGTGCATAACTCCCTACATTCTGCCTCCACTCCACTCCATAACTGCCTGCTGAGCTGAGCTGATGAGGGGGAAGCTGTGAAGCCCGCAAGGGGGATGTGGTAGCCCCAGGCCGGCTCCTACAGCATGAGTGTTGGGCTGGCCTAATGGGAATTTGCTTGCCATGGCTATGTCCAAGTTATTGACGAAGACAAGCATCATGGTTGCTGACACTAGGTAGGACAGTTACTGCTATTGGGTCCAAGTATGGTTTATGAAAGCCATATGAACACAAGGGGTCAGTGCTGTGAGTAGTCATTAGGGAGCTCAATCACCTCGACCTGTCAGTGCCAATGCTCTCATGCCCTTATGCCAATGCCCTATGCCCGGCTACTACTACTGGATCCAAGCCTGGCTTGGAGGCACGGCCAGTTGATCAGGTGAACCTCATACGCAGCCACAAGGGGGCATGCGTGAGCGATGTAAGTCACTGGAGTAGCCATCAAGGTAAAATGGCTCAGCTAGTGACAAGGAGCCCGTAAGAACCCTATGAACCCTACTTACCGTGATAATGTTAGTGCAGACGCTTTTCTTGCCGCGCAACACAAGTCGTCCGCTTCATGGCACTTCTCTAGCCACGCATCCTCTCAGCAAGCGCGGCGCCGGCCTGGTGCTGCAATGCGACAATGGCGAGATAGAGGTGATGCGGGAGCTATTTGAAGTGGTGTCGCCCTTCTTCGGCCAGCTGCTGAGCTCTACCAAAGAGCGCTTCGTCAAGGTTGTGGCTGAGCAGATGCGTCTGAATTACGCTGCTGTTCCTGAACAAATAGGATACATACGCAGGTCGATGGCACCACCCGCGAGCAGTGGCTGCTGATCATCAGCCAGCTGTACCCCCTGACACCACTGCCAGACTTGACACTCAAGCAGTTGGGAAGGTGCTGCCAGTGGCTCACAAGGTAGGACAGTCTGGACTCCTCCGGCCCCAACCACAGGCAAGGTGTTGGGTGCTTTCTGCCAGGGTTGGGGCCAGGGGGTGGCCAGGGTGTTGCTCGGGCTGCACAGAGAAGCTGGGTGGGCCGGCTCAGCGGGGGCTGTCAGGGTGCTAGAGCACGGGCAAGAGATGGGATTGGGTCTGTTTGTGCTGATGGTGGTGGCTTCGGGGGTACTGGGGGCTGGGGTGGGGGTAGTAACTGCAGTTCAATTGCCCCCTTGCTGCAGTTCAATTTTCCAGACCTTCTACAACATCTAGGCACAGCACTGGGGGCAAAGTTGGCTGCTACCATTCCTGCAAACCAAGACTGGTTCAATTATGTGGCTCACGCAATGCTGCTGGCCCAAAAGTACGAGGTGCCAGGCATGCAGAAGGAGCTGCTGCAAGGCATCAGCCGCCTGCCTTGGACCATCCAGAAGGAGGGTATTACATGTGCAATAATGTCATGCGACTTCTCCAACGATTTCAGCAAGCTGACAGGTCAGCTAATAATGGACATTATGAGGGCAGCAAAGGTCCAAGATTGCTTGGTGGCAATCCAGAAGTGCTCAGTGTGCTCTGAGCAAAGAATCCAGTACTGCTTCGCGTGCAAACAGCATGTCACGTATGGTGGGTGACGCATCTAGCACCACCTGTGCCTCCTGCTGCTCGCCTATTCATCGACATCGTCACCTAGTCACTATTGTCGTGTGCCTTTTGCAGGCAATTTGAGATCCGTGAAAGCTATGCAACATGACAAGCCGTGGTTTGCAAAGCCGGGGTTTATGGATCCTAAGGGGAACAGCGCTTATTGCTTACATAGTGCCTACTCAGCTGGTCTGTCAGTGTCAGTGTGTGGTCTGGTCTGTCTAGCGCCTGAAGACATGCCCCTTGTCATGCCCCTGTCATGCCCCTGTCATGCCCCGTTAAACTCCACAGCTGGTGGGGCTTGTTCTCAGAATCACTTGCTATGGCAGGTACGGTACACGGCACAGGGCGGATGCGTGTAAGGTCCATTCAGGTTGATTCAGGCTGATTCAGGTTGTACAACGCCATCATCGTAGTGTAGAGTAAAACTTCACAGCTTGTGGGGCTGGTGCCCGTGATCACTCGCTAGGGCAGATAGGGTACACGGCACAGGTCCGGTTCACGTGGCCCATGCGTGAGGCTCGCATTGCATAGCTGAGTGCCTGTAGGAGAGCACGCTGACCACCTAGCCTTGCATTAGCCTTGCAACACCCTGGAGCTGTGCTCATTGACTGACGTGCGAGCTCAGCCAGCCAAGGGGAAGGAGTACCCAGGCTGGGGTTACAAGCGGATGAGAGACCCGTCCACCCGAGACCCAGCAGCAGCAGCAGCAGCAGGAGGCGCTGTAGTGCTGCCTTGCTTGAGGTTTGACCAGCTGACACCAGTTGATGTTGGTCATCCCAACTCCAGGCCAAAGCCCTGTCACAGGGGTCAAGGTGGAAAAAACAAAACATCAATTTCTAGTGAGGGTCCACTCATTCTGCCTGTTATAACTCCAGCATGCACCGCATCGTTTTATGAGCTTGTGCATGCTTGTGCATGCATCAAGGAGTCAGCTGCAATGGTGACCGCCTGCTCGCCTGTTTGCCTGCTATTTGAAATGAGTATGGTCAGAGGGAAGGATGTTTCGCAGGAGGTCGTGTCAAATTGCCCTTGTCACTATTGTCATGTGCCTTTTGCAGGCAATGTGCAGACAGTGCAAGCTATGAAACATGACAAGCCGCGTGTCTGTCTAGCTGAAGACATGCCCCTTGTCATGCCCCCAGGGCTTGTTCTCAAGATTACTGGCTAGGGCAGGTAGGGGTACGTGGTGCGTGGTACGTGGTGCATGCAACGCTGCCACGGTTACTACTACAGCCTGACCCGGCTAATGCCATTAGTAATGAGACTCGCTGTCTCGCCTCATGTGACCAGCTCACAAAGCTGTGACGGCTAGCCCAGTCGACAGCCCAGTCGACAGTCGCAATGGATGCAGCCGCTAGGGGGCATTTGACGGTCTGCGATGTGGATAGTGGAACCAGGAGCAATTGACATGTCGTTATCACTTTTTGAAACCCTAGTTCGGCCGTGATTATCAGCACGTATCAACAACCGCAACACGTGTGGCCTTTGAAGCCCGTGTTCTTTGGCCCCATGGCAATACCTGACGACATCGCGGCGCTAGCGACGCATCCTCTCGCTGAGTGCGGCGCCGGCCTGATGCTGCAGTGCGACGACGGCGAGCTAGCTGTGATGCGGGATATGTTCAAAGTGGTGTCGCCGTTCTTTGGCCAACTGCTGACCTCCACCGAAGAGCGCGTCGTCAAGGTTGCGGCTAAGCAGGCGCTTTGTCCATCGCGCCCGTCTTCAAACACAATGTGGCAAACACGCAGGTTGATGGCACCACCCGCGAGCAGTGGCTACTGCTATTAAGCCAGCTGTACCCACTGGCTCCGCGGCCGGAGCTGACACCCGAGCAGTTGAGGAAGGTACTGCCCGTGGTTCACAAGGTAAGGCAAGGCTCGTGACGCCAGGCAGATGTATTCCACGGCAATGGCAAGGGGGTCAGGGACGATCCCGTAGGTTCGCCATGATGGACATACACCACTCCTGGGTATACGCACTCTTCCTCCCACTCTATCTCGACTCCATTATAATCTTTAGTAGCAGGGTATCTGGCGTTCCAACACAGGGACTGGTCCGGACTGGCAGCCAGGGTTGCCCACTGTGACGCAAATTGATACTCCTGCCTCACACAACGTGTCAACTCACGTATTACATACCAGGATCTACATACCAGCTACATACCAACTTCATACCAGGATCGCCCAGTCTAGACTAGCGGCGGGGAGCAGGCCAGCCTGTGTTACTAGCCCCCTGACTCCTTAGACTGTCCCCCCCTCTTGCATGTCGCAGTATGACTTCCCGGATCTGCTGAAGCATGTTGGCAGTACGTTGGGGGCGACCTTAGCCACCACCATTCCTGCCGACAAGGGCTGGCTAGACCATGTTGTGCAAGCGTTGTTGATGTCCCAGCAGTATGAGGTGCTGAGCATGAAGGAGGAGGTGCTGCAGGGCATCCAACGCCTGTCATGGGCCACTTGTAGGCTAGGGCTGATCTCCGATGACTTCATCCCCACGTTGGTGCAGTTGCCAAGTCAGTTGGTGGTGGACATCTGGAAAGCCACATGCTTTCAGACCTGCTGTGACATCCAGGAGTGCTCTACATGTGAAAAGAAGATGTTCCAGGATGGTTGTGAATGCAATGTCCCCGTGCAAATCAGTGAGTCATGCTTCCCGCTAGAACTCCCGCATGCATTGCATCACTTCTGAATGATGCTTGTGCAAAGCATCATGCATGATTGCATCATGCATTGTGCATGCATGAAGAAGCCAAGGCAAGCCCAAGCCTTGAAGCCCTGCTCTTTTACAGGTCGTTCACATCACCGTCGCCGCTTCTAGGTTACCGCCCACATGAGGCGCTGGTCAAGCTCTTCCCAAATGCTCATCTGTCATGGCATTGACAGATGGAAGTGGGGTCCGAGACTGGCAGACTACATCTAAGAGTGTGACAGGGGCCCAGTCTGCAAGCAGTGTGTTGTCCGTAGAAGACTGTGTTTAGTCGATGTAGCTAATAATGAGCGTTAGCAGGCTATGTCGATGTCAATAGTTAGACAAGTGCCGCCAACAACAGGTGAACATCATGACAACGCTCCCTTGCTATTTAATTGGTTACCCATGCCAATGGCTGCAGCCTTGGGCCCCAAGCGTTGCCTAACTTCTGCAAGTACAAAGGCCACCAGTGGCTGGCAGCGGAAGTGCATGTGCACAGCAAGCAGGCTACCACGCCGTGCCTACAGCCTGCGCCAAATCTTGGCCGTCACATTAAGGTGTGCTGGTGGTAGGAAGCTAAGTCAGGCCATCCGGGCAAGCTTGGCTAGCGTCACTGCATCATGCTGCATCCCCTGCCAGCCCTGCATGGCTGGGGGCATGGCTGGGGGAGCTGCACGGCTGGCGGGCTGCATGGCTGGCTGGTGGCTGGTGGCGGATGAGACTGAGCTATCTGTCTCGCCTCATGACTTGTGCTGTGGCCAGCTGCCTGATGCCAGCGAAGCTGTAACAGGGACGGTGAGGTGGAGGCCAGTCGCCAGTCGCGACAGACACGGTCACCAGGGGGCATTTGGTAGTCTGCGATGTGGATAGTGCAGTCAGGAGCATGCGGCATTTGTGTGTTGAACCGCACCATCACATTTTCGAAACCCTACTTTTCAGCCGCGATTGAGAACACGATCGCTAACAAAACATACGCCAACCGCAACACATGCGTCGTGGAACTCCGAAGCCTGTGATCAATAGCCCCATGAAAATACCTGACGACATCGCGGCGCTAGCGACGCATCCCCTCGCCAAATGCGGCGCCGGTCTTGTGCTGCTATGTGACAATGGCGAGTTATCTGTGATGCGGGAGATGTTTACGATGGTGTCGCCCTTCTTCGACCAGCTTCTGAGCTCCACGGACGAGCGCGTCGTCAAAGTAATGGCTAAGCATATGCACTTTTACTTCGCGCCCGTCTCTGAGCATTTGGCAAACACACGCAGGTCGATGGCACCACCCGCGAGCAGTGGCTGCTGATCATCAGCCAGCTGTACCCACTGACACCACTGCCCGACTTGACAGCCGAGCAGTTGGGGAAGGTGCTGCCAGTGGCTCACAAGGTGGGCAGGGCGCTATTGGTGCGTATGTAAGGGTGTACTTGTCGTTGTGTGTCTGTTTTGTGACTCCTGACTGTCCTGGCCTGGGTGGTGCTGTCCTGCCTTGGGTGGTGCCGCAGTATAACTTTCCAAGCCTCCTTCAACATGTGGGCGCTCGGCTGGGAGCAAAAATAGCTGCCACCTTTCCTGCAAACTGGGGTTGGCTCCAGTGCACAGTTCATGCAATGCAGCTGTCCCAACGTTATCAATTATCTGGCATGCAAGAAGAGCTGCTCAAAGGTATCAGAAATCTAGAATGGACCAGTCTGCAGGCTGGCATGACATCCTACGTCTTTCACACCGAGCTCAGCAAGCTGCCGGGACACCTGGTGGTGGCCATCTTGATGGCAGTGGGAGTACAAGAATGCGTCCAAGAGTGCAACAAATGCCCAATTCGCAATCCAGATTACATGATAGGTTCTCGCTCAGTGTCCACGTCAATGCATCATGCTAGGCCTTGGTTTGCAGATCTGTAGCTGGTGCCCATGCACTCTCTAGGGCAGGCAGGGGTGCACGGCACAGGGCTGGTGCGATGCTGGACTGTACATACGGGGTGGGACGCATGGTGGTGTGCCTTGGCAGACCTGTTTATCAGCTACTCCTGCTCTGCTCATGTGCTAACCCACAAAGCTCCCAAGTGTGTGCAGATGTCGTCTCAAGTTGAAATGATGTTGTGTTGTCTGTTACACCTGGCCAAGTGTATGTGGCACCTCACCGTCTGAGCGGAAGTGCACCGTAACAGGCCAGGCTCAGGCAATGGATCAGGTAACATGGAAGGAAGTGCATGGGGTCAGGTCAGGGTCAGGGCCAAAGTGCAGGAAACTAGACATCCGGGATCAGCAGCACCCCCGACCTCCACCTGCCTGTGTGGCCTGATGTAGCGAGCTGATGCCTGGCCAAGTGCTGTGTAATGCATCATAGGCACCCGAGTAGTATGTCTGGCAAAGCCCAGCCTGCCAAACGTGCCCTGACCTTGTATGCAACCTTGGCACAACCTCACAATAAGTACTTCTCGATGGAGCTGCTTGGGCTTCTGTGAGGCCTTGTGGGGATGTGGGCCATCTAGGGCCTATGGCAACTCCAGGGAGGCATGATGCGGTGCCTGCTTAGTCTGCTCACTTTGCCAGCCAGCCCAACTGAGGTTCACGCACACACAGGATGCTCGCCTCGCAGTGTAGCTAGCAGCTACAGCTAAGCCAGTGCCTTACTGTGCAGGCCCATGGCGCATGCCCCATGTTGTCCCAACCGCACAACTTTTTAGAAATCAGCCCCATGGCACTTCCAGCGGACATCGCTGCCCTTGCGACACACCCCCTCAACGAGCGTGGTGCCGGCTTGGTACTGCAATGCGACGATGGCGAGCTGGCGGTGATGCGGGATATGTTTGAAGTGGTGTCGCCCTTCTTCGGCCAGCTGCTGAGCTCTACCGACGAGCGCGTCGTCAAGGTTGTGGATGAGCAGACGCTTTCTACCATCGCGCCAGAATGTGACCATGTGGCATGCTTACGTAGGTTGATGGCACCACCCGCGAGCAGTGGCTGCTGCTGTTAAGCCAGCTGTACCCACTGATTCCGCGGCCGGAGCTGACGCCCGAGCAGCTGGGAAAGGTGCTGCCCGTGGCTCACAAGGTGGGGCATGGTGCTGATGGGACGGAGCATGGGCATGGGGAGGGGAGGGGTTTTGACAGGGTCCCGGCCTTAACCATATGCAAGGATTGGGTAAGGGTTGGGATAAGCAGGTAAGTATCGAACAGCAGGGCTATTGGTTGGACTCTTGAACACACGGATGGTGTTGCCAATGCTACACAAGAGGGTTGGGGGCTGGGTGAGCGGGTGCATGCCCTTGTGTAGGTGGCACTGACCTAGCCCCTTGCACAACGGCCGTGGCAGAGCAGCAGCTGCCAAGAGCCATGCCTGCATTTACCTCCTGAAGCACACCTTGGACGTCCACCTGTCTCTTGTGGTGTCGCTGCAGTACAACTTCCCAGACCTGCTGCAGCATGTCAGCACCTCTCTGGGAGGAAAGCTGGCAGCAAGCATCCCAGCCAACCAGTATTGGCTTGACTACATAGTCCAAGCGATGCTGTTGACCCAGAAGTACCAGCTGCCAGGCATGCAGAAGGAGCTGCTGCAGGGCATCAGCCGCCTGCCATGGACGGCAGTCAAGCTTGGAATGGTGTCAACTGACTTCACTGACCAACTGAGCAAGCTCCCTGGCCAGCTGGTGGTGGACATCATAAAGGCAGCCAATGTTATTACTGCCGTAAATCAGGTTGTGGAGTGCCCTGCTTGCTCAATAAAAGCCATCTCCAGGTGCTCCAAATGCTCGCAATCCTACTTCCCACAAGGTAAGGGTATAGGTGGCACTCCAAAGAGTACATGCACATTGATCCAAATGGCCGCAACCTAGCATCCACCTGCACCAGCTGCCATCTGGTCCCAGCCGCCCCCATTAACTATCCAAATGCCCGCACCCACCTGCACCAGCCACTATCCGCCCCCATCCGTAGCGGTGTCTGTCGCCATGTAGGTGAAGGGATGTGCAAGCACAGCACTGAGCACAGCTTGCCTGCCTTGGATGATGGCCTCTGTTGAGGATGTTGTGGGTGTTGTGCTCCTTGCAAACTGACACTTGCAGGCTTGTATCAAACGCAAGTGGCCCGTGACAAGCCCTGGTTCGCAGACCTGTAGCCATGGGAATGCAAGGTGATGAGTGCAAAGCTCCTAGGCCGGGCAAGGCGATGATGTGACCGCTATCAGGGGTGGCAGCCTTGAGTGAGGCATTTGGGAGGCATTGGGAGCATTTCGGTCAGAGCCAGATCAGCCCGTGCCCGCATGCAGGCCTGCCACGCACCCAGGTCCGCAGCTGCACCAGCAGGCAATGGGTATTGCGTGCGATGCGGTGATCTAGGTCGCCTGTAAGAGAAAGAACCTCCAAATGGCTTGCTGTGCTCCCCCACGCTGCACGCAGGCACTCATTGTGCATTAGGCTGTATTAGGGCTCCATTAGGCTGGGCAAGTTGGTGGCCGTCGGGGAGAGCAAGTGGCAACCGCTGGTGCTGTGCTGGTGCCAGCTTTGCCAGACAAGGCAGGGTGTACCCAGGCCTGGGTTACAAGTGGCTGTGAAACCGCCCACCCAAGGGCGTGTCTCCTTAGAATGCTGTCTTAGGTGTGCCTTGTGTGCATGACTGCATGACTGTCTCAAGCAGCTGGTGGTCTTCTAAGCATAGCTTACATTGTCACCCAGGGAGGGGACGCGGTGCTGCGGTGCTGAGCGACGTGGTGCTGCGAGCCTACTGCAGGGTGGTGTGCAGGCCCAGGGGCGCAGACCAGCGGCGGGGCAGGGTGGTGCTAGTGGATGAGTTCCATATCAGCTGTGTCAGTTCGGAGCGGGCCTGTAGGCTGGAAGGGCAGGTGAAGCACCGCCTGCTGGGTCCAGCATGGAGCCAGCAGCTTGACCAGCAAGTGCAAGCCCTGATGTGGTGCCTGGTAGTGGCCCCACACATCCTACCACAGCCCCCAAGCAGCTAAGAAGCCACACAGCCAACAGCGTCAGAGTCTGGGCCCAGCACTCCCCTGCTAGCCAAGCGCAGCAAGCGCACCAAGGCTGAGCAGACAGCTGAGCCCACACAGCGCGACAAGGGCACATGCCATGGCAAGAGCAGGCTGCCTAAGCCAAACCAGCACCACTGCCTGGCAGGTGGGTAGACAGGAACTGCAATGCAGCGTTAACATGCAGTGCATTGGGGACAGCACAAGGCGCCCGCTAAAGCCGTGCTCATAAACTGACCTGGCTGAGCTGCCAGCCAAGGGAACAAGTACCCAGGCCTGGGCTACAAGCGGCTGCGAGACCGTCCACCCACGGGGTTTGTCAGGTGTGACATTATGGTTGAGCGGCCTCATGGTATGCATGCCTGAGTTTAGCTTCAGGGGTACTGGCAAGGTGGTTCACCGGATGTCAGTTTGCACAACACTGCTGTAGCTTTTGGTTGTTGAGCATAGGCCAGGCTGTCCAAGTGTGTGAACTATACTGGGTGTTACTCGAACTGCTGTGACGGGATGTCGGGCTTGCACAAACCGGCAGCCCCGACCATTCAGCAGTAAATCGACGCGATGCGCATACACGCAGCTGTGACGGCTGCGTTAGTAGCGCTTGTCATCGTCAGCTTGGCATCTCAATCCCGCGCGGCGTCGGACAGCACGTGCAAGGCAGATGTTGCCAATGCGTCAGCTGCAGCATCGCCCGCCCACAAGCTGCTTCTGATCCCCGGCCCCATCGAGTTTTCGGAGGAGGTGTTGGCTGCAGCAGGTAATGTGTCATCGCGCGATATAGCAGAGTCGCGGGCCCACACCGATGCGTGCAAGCGATCGACAAAATGATGATGCGCTGGCAGCGGGTCGTGTGCACTGTTTGTATTCATGGGTGGGTGCTTTCTGCAGGCGGCCTGGCCACCAGCCACGTGGACCCCTCGTTTGTGGCAGAATTCGGGGAGACTCTGGAGCTGCTGCGCAAGGTGGCAACCTGTCAGGGTCACCCAACACAGGCACTATCAGGGCTGCGCCCCAACTCAGTGCCTGCAGCAGCACATCGGTGATGAACTCTACAAAATCTCCACACCATGCCTGTCACCTCACTAGGGTCATGGTCTCCACACCATTGCATGTGCGTTGCCAGTTGGCCTGTAGTCGCTTGTGAACATGCCTCATGGATGCATGTGATTCATGAGTGCGGCAAAGAGCCTTCTACAATGCTGTGCATGAAGCTCAGAACACACCTACTGCCACATCCCACATTGCCACACCCCACAGATGTTGCACAGCCCAGGTTTTTTAGACCAGCTGGCCCGCCAGCCCCCTCCGCCTCCCCTCATGGCACAGGTGTTCCTGGCTGAGAGGGGTCAGCCCTTCGTGGTCAGCGGATCAGGCACGCTGGGCTGGGACATGGTGGCCTGCAACCTGGTGGGTGGGTGGGAGGGCTGGGGTCGGGTGGCAGCCACCAAGGGTGGCCCCCCGCCCACCTTCCCTGCCACTGTGAAGCCTCGAGCACAAGTGGCTTGCGAGCTTTGGGGGAGGAGGGTGGTGGCAGCCTGGGCTGTGGCAGGCTGGGATGGCACGGGCACTGGGGAAGGTCCTCTGTCAATGAGGAAGCCCTTAAGGAACATGAGCTAGGAGCAGTGGAGGCCCGGGGCTGGCCCGATGGTGCTAAGGTACTGTCCACAGCTCTCTGTTAACACAGATCATTCACATGCTCACATGCTCACGTGATCCACATGCAGCAGTAAGTGACACTGCCAGCGTGTCCCCTCACCATGCCAGGTGGAGCCTGGGCAGAACGTGTTGGTGGTCAACACCGGCTACTTTGGAGATCGCTTTGGAGAGACGTTTGAGGCGTGAGTGTATGAACACATCCTGGCTGACCCTTGACCCTGACCCTGACCCTGACCCTGACCCTGACCCTGACCCTGACCCTGACCCTGACCCTGACCCTGACCCTGACCCTGACCCTGACCCTGACCCTGACCCTGACCCTGACCTGGTGCCCCTGACCCTGATCCTGACCTTCAGATATGGCGTCAACGTGACTCATCTCAGGGCACCGGCTATTGGGGACCGGCCAAGCTTAGAGGTAGGAGGGTGGGATTGAGAGATTCCCAGGTGGGTTGCTGGGTGATGGGTGGGAGGCACAGGGTGAAGGTGGCTGGGTCAAACTTGGTTTGCAGTTAGTACCAACACAGATGAGCCTCTAATAGACAGGCAGTGACTGCCTGCTGTCATGCCGTACAGCAGCTGTCACAGGCTACTGCTGCTGCTGTAGTATTGCTCACATATGCACACCCTACAACAATCATTTGTTTTGATGCGGCAAACATGACAGTATGACGTACAAAAGTGTGATAATGGGTGCTCAGCAAGCCAATGGGATGCGTGCATGCGTGGCACAGCCTCTGCTCAGCCCTATAGCTGGGCAAAGGGAGGGAGGCATGCCATGGGCTGAAGCACGTGTGGTTTGGCAGGGGGCAGGGAGCAGGGGGCAGGGGGCAGGGGCAGGGGGCAGGGGGCAGGGGGCAGGGGGCAGGGGGCAGGGGGCAGGGGGCAGGGGGCAGGGGGCAGGGGGCAGGGGGCAGGGGGCAGGGGGCAGGGGGCAGGGGCAGGGGGCAGGGGGCAGGGGGCAGGGGGCAGTTGATCAAGTCTGGGTAGTGATAAGGGTCTGGGTGGTAGGTGGGCAGCAGCCAACTGCTGGCTAAGGGTAGGGCTCTGCTTCCCGCCAGGATGGGTGCTGCTGCCATCCCCTGGATGGGTCTGTGTGTCATTGCTGGCTGGGTCAGGTTCAACATGGTTAGGTCAGCTGGGTGTGTGGTCAGGCCATGGCTGCCGCTTCTGCTGCTGCTGCTGCCCCACTGCTGCTCATGCTGCTTGTGTGCCTGTCAGCTAGCTGAAGCCCAACGTGCTGCTGCTCCTGCTCCTGTGCTGCTGCTGCTGCTGCTCCTGTGCTGCTGCTGCTGCTGCTGCTGCTGCTGCTGGGCGGCAGGACATCTCCGTTGCACTGGATGCCGCACCAGCTGGTGGCTACCGGCTGCTGACCATCACCCATGTGGACACAAGTACTGGAGTGCTCATGGATGTGGAGGTGGGCCACAGACCAGGCTTTGCCGCCTTGTTGCCGGGGCTGCTGGCTCCCGCCGACTGCTGCTGCCACCTGCTGCCTCCTTCTGCCCCCTGCTGCTGCTGCTGCTGTTGCTGCTGCCACTGCCGCTGCCGCCGCCGCCGCCGCCGCCACTGCCGCTGCCGCCGCCGCCGCTGCAGCATATACAGAAGGTCGAAAGCAGCCAGTGTTCTGCACTGCCGTCCTGGGCGCAGGCAGTGGCTAAGCTGGTGGCGGACAAGGCGCCTGACACCTTGCTGATTGTGGATGGGGTGTGTTCAGTTGGGGGGGAGAGCCTCAAGGTGGGCCAGCGACCTGGGGACCCAACTACCCAACTGCCTTCCCTCCCTCCCTTCCTCCCTGCCCTCCTCCTTGCCCTCATGCCCGCGACCCCTCCTCTGCTGCTGCCGCCATCCTTTGCTCTCCTCCTTCTCTACACCAGGCATGGCATTATAGCTGCCCACTCCCCTTCTTCCCTCCCACTCCCAACCCCAAGGTGCCCTGCCTGACCTGATGCACCTTTCCTTCTCGCTCACCCCAACCCCTGCCTCCTCTCTTGCCTCATGTCGTGCCTCATCCCTGCCTCATGCCAAAGGTTGATGAGTGGGGGGTGGGGGCTGTGCTGACCGCCAGCCAGAAGGCGCTGGGTACCCCACCTGGCCTGTCCATCCTCATGCTCGGTGAGAAAGGCATGAAGGTGAGGCTAACCCCTGCTTGACCAAGCTCAGTGCAAAGTAGGAGGTGCCCACCCGCCTACCAGGGTAAAGATTACTCGACATGGCCACAACCCTCTCCCACTCATGACACTGTTCAGCCAGGCTGCCTGCTGATGTGAATGTCATTGGCAACTGCGCCCGCCCTGCCATGAGTGGGGGCGACACGTTTGTAGTTAACTAGATGTGAGGCTTATCCGCCCATCCGCCAAAGTTGGTGTGCACTGTATTGTTTAGGCTTTGTGTGAGGGGCATGTGGTATCTGATTAGAGTCACAATGTCTGTGACGGTCGCCCAATGCATTAAGCTACCGTTTCGGTTGCTGAAATTGAGTTCGATATGTTCAAGGCAGAGTGGTGGTGATTGTGGTGGTACTGTCTCCACATCAATGTACAAGGTGGAGTGGTGGCTGGGGTGGAGTTGGTTTGGCCACACCAGAGTTCTACCCTCACCCTCCAGTGAGCCACAGGCCTGCTGACTGACGTGTTGGCACCCAGGTGTTTGAGGCGCGCACCGCCCCCATCAACAACTACTACGCCTCCCTGCGCAAGTGGCTGCCCATCATGCAAGCCTACGAGGCCCGGCGCCCCAGCTACTTCGCCACGCCCGCTGTGCAGCTGGTGCAGGCCCTGCGCACCAGCCTCAAGCAGATCCTGGCTCAGACACCCGACATCAACGACAGGTGAGCACGCTGTGAGGAGGCCAGGACCAGAGCACTGGCAGAAACGCATCCTGGGGAGGGTTAGCCTAGGCCTAACCCTAACCCTAATCCTAACCCGGAGGTGAGCCCTGCTGTGGTGGGCCCTACTGCTTGTGAGGGTTGCTACGCTTGCAGCGCTCAGCCACAGATGACGCACAGGGCTATGGGGTGCTGCGGTGGGTGCAGCAGGTAGAGGGTGCTGAGGCCACTCCTCGATAGGGAGCGCTATGCGTTCGAGTGTTTTCTCAAACATGGCGCGTCAGTGACAACCCAGGGCCGTTGTGCAGCATTCTTGGTCATACTTATCAAACCTGTGTTAAAAGGAATACCAGGAGCCTCTCTAGCAAGCGAGGCCTGTCTACCCCTACCCCTACCCCTACCCCTACCCCTACCCCTACCCCTACCCCTACCCCTACCCCTACCCCTACCCCTACCCCTACCCCTACCCCTACCCCTACCCCTACCCCTACCCCTACCCCTACCCCTACCCCTACCCCTACCCCTACCCCTACCCCTACCCCTACCCCTACCCCTACCCCTACCCCTACGCCATACCGTGTTGAGATAGATAGGACAAGCACAGTATGACGTACAACAAAATGGTGTATTTGCACACCTAGCTGCATGTGTCCTTCTGATGTCTCCCTGTCCCATGTCTCCCTTCATCTTGCTACAACCAGTCAATGATGAAATACCATGACAGCCACTAGGTCCGCACTATGGTGCATGAGAGGGGGGGGGGGGGCCTAAACAACCCGTAACAACCCGTCACAACCCGTAGTCGCTCGTACCACATGGCGGCCGACACACGCAGAATACTGCGCTATAAAATTGTGTAATTTCGTGTTAGTCATCGACCCATGAAAATTCCCCTCGGCCGTGTAGCTCAATGGATAGAGCGCGGGTCTACGGAACCCGAGGTCGCAGGTTCGACCCCTGCCATGGTCAGTTCTAGTTTTGCATACCCCCTTTCCTTAACCCTTCTGCTGTAACCCATACCGCCCTGGGTAAAATGTTTTCACTCCCTGCATGCTGACAGGCGTCGTTTGCTGCTCCTGGGCTGACGTCCATGCAAGCTCTGCACAGCTTCAACCAACTTCAGCCATGCTCCCTCCTGCCATAAGGATGGTTTCAAAGCTGCTTGCCACATATACAAGTTCATGCTACGACAGGCATGTTGCTCTATTGCACCATGCGAACATAGTTATGCTTAAGACCCAAGTTTTAGGTTTGTCCATGTCCCTATCGTCATGTTCAAATCTCATGCGTCGACAGGCACAGTATAGCAGGTATTGGCATTGTTTCACCCACCTCCTTGGTGCAAACCCTGCTGTGGACTCACCCTGACATAGATGGACTCGGGACGAGCAGGAAGGAAACAAACAGAATCTTACTTGTCTGGCATTCTGAATATATATATTGACTAGTAGGTAAGCAAGGCAGTTTTTCGTTACCTACTAAAGGCTTTGTGCACAGATGCTGTGTTCATGCTGACATAGGCTCAGGCTGAGCACAGGCAGACATGACAGACTCCCTCCATCTTCTCATCACATTGACCTTGCTGGTCATTGATGCCACTGCCTTCTCTGCCCCTCCAGGTTCAGCAAGCACGCGGTAGTGAGCCAGTATGTGAAGCAAGTGGTCACCGGGTGGGGCCTACGCCTGGTGCCAGTGTCCCCTGAGAAGGCGGCGAACACCATGACTGCGGTGTACATGCCGGACGGCATGGTCAATGCCCAGGTGCTGGTGGGCTAGGGGGACTGCATGGGAGGTGCACCTAAGGATGGTTGGGTGGGGCTTGGTCATAGCCAACACGCACTGCCTTGATGTTGTTTGCGTTGTGGGAGAGGTGACCGCCTGCCCCAGCATTGCACCGCTTGCCCCTGTGCCTGTACCCTCTCTTTGCATCCAATGGTTACTGCCCTGGCTGACTGTCAGGCTACAGAGGCAGGGTCCATGGTAGCATGCGTGTACATGGGCACGCATTATGGGGCGCATGCATCAGGCATAGCTCATAGTCACTCCTAGTGCGCCACATGCTCCATTGACCTGATCAAGACTGACCTGACCATGTTAGTCCTCCATTGTCTTCAGGGTATATTGACATGATCGAGTTTGACTTAACCCGACATGGCTCGCTCTTCCCTGCAGTTGCTGCCTAAGGTGGCGGCGAGGGGGGTGATGCTGGCGGGGGGGCTGCACCCAGACATTGCCCCCAAGTACTTTCGCATCGGTCACATGGGCATCAGCGTCATGGACGACCACAGAGGACACATCGACAAAGTCCTGCAGGTGTTTGTGAAGGACGTGTAGGAGGGTTGGGAAGGCTAAAGGTTCAAAGTCAAGGCGGCTGCTGGTTTTGTGGGTGGCGATGGCCTCCTTTTCCCCTTCTCCCCCTGCCCCTGCAACCATACTTGCCCTGCCCCATGCACCCCACTGAGTTTGCATCACCACGCAACGCGAGTGTGGCTGCTCTTGCTCGCTTGCTGCTGCCAATTGACAGTGGCTGCTCTGTGAGGAATGCAGGTGCTGAAGGAGGCGCTGGACGAAGCTAAAAGCGAGGCAGCGGCGGCAACATCTGCAGCGGCATAGAGGCGTCGCGTGCAATGGAAGCTTCAATGCGCCTGCGTGGTTCTGGCATGCGCACACTGTGCCCAAGGGACCCCAACTGCAGGCTGCACGACGACGATCTTATATCACACAGCCAGGGTGGAAGGGTCGCCAGGGTGTCAGAGACGTAGTGGGCGCTTGGTGCCTTGTGACTTGCCACCTGCACCAGCGCAATGGTTGGCCGCTTGCACTCGTGACTACGCTATTGGTAAGTTACTTATCGACCAGGCCTGGCCATCCCAAGCTGGTAGGTAGCATGGGTGTAACGCAACCATATGTAGGCGTTGCAACTCAGCTGCTCACCGCTGCTGGATGTGAGCCATAACAATAGGTTTGGAACTGAGTTACACTTGAGTCGCACCTGAGTCACACCGAGCGGCGCTGAACTTTGTCAACCGTCCAGTCCCAACATGGGGTTGTTTGCTGCATTGAATGCACTGCACTTTACCGTCTCCTGACAAAACCATGTCATGTCATGGCCAGGCTGTCCAGGCTGACATGACATGATGAGCTGGACTCAGGCCCTGGGTCAGGCGTTCCCAACTACCTGAAAACCACCCCCCTGTGATACGAAGCCCGTATCTCCGCAGCCACTCAGTCAAAAATATATGTAAACAGTGCTTTGAACAGAGGAGAGTCATATCTACGAAATGGCAGACGCAGCAAAAACTATCTCGCTCTCAGCGGTGCTCAGTGCCTGTCCAAAGATAAGCATTTGAATTCATGCGATTTCGCCACATGCGAGGCGCGCCGCACTAGCACGCTTCGCCACGCTGTTGTGAGTGGCACCTGCAACACGCAGCAGCAGTCGGAACATGTTTTGCTTTTGGCATGTGGACGCGACGACGGCAGTCGTGACGACTGGATACCACTACTAGCATTTGGAGCTGCTGCTGGCGCTAGTGCATTACCGGCTGCTCTACTACGCTTAAACAAGGTACTAGGTGCAGTACGTGGTGTTGTCTCACCTTGCTTTGCTGCCCTCGACTTGTTAGCTGCAGGTGCCCCACGCTTACGGGACGTGCTTGCCGCTGCCAGCTGTTGCTGCTGCTGAGGGGGTGCACCAGCAGGCTCAGCCAGCTCAGGGGTGGTGCCTGCAGGTGTCAGCTGCTGCTGAGGGGGCGCAGCTGCGGCAAGCTTCCCACGGATGTGGGTGCACACGTGGCTCAGTAGCTTGGGTACCCTCCAGCTCGTGTGTACCTCCTGCTTGTGAAACTGGAGGTATGACTGAAGCTGCATTCCTGTCATCTTCATTGCCTCCTCGACAGTTGTGTGGCCATAATCATGCCCCCCCAAGGCAAGGGCATGGGCCGCTGCAAGCCGCTGTTGGCACGCATGGTCACCCACATTAATCACAACCCTCCCGACCTTGTGCGTTGCATCTGTGATCTGGCGCTCTGCCTTTGCTGACCGCTGTGCTCCAGCTGTGGCATCCTCCTTACGCCGCACTTCAGCACGGAGCTGACCCATATGCTGCTGCAAATCATGAACATCCACAGTCTTCATGGCCTCCTTGCATGTGTGCAGGGACATCAACTGCAGCAGAGCTGGCAGCTCCATGTACCTGCCACCACCATGCTTCAACAGCTGCAACAAGGACTCCACTGGGGCATTGGAGATGGGGCAGGCAAGGTAGTACTGTTCGAGGTGAAGGCGCAATGCGGGGCTGCCAGGGTCTCCTTGCATGTGTGCAGGGGTAGACGAGGTTGGGAGGTGGTGGGTTAGGATGTGTTGGT
Organism: Haematococcus lacustris; assembly: GCA_030144725.1. Classification (NCBI taxonomy): domain Eukaryota; kingdom Viridiplantae; phylum Chlorophyta; class Chlorophyceae; order Chlamydomonadales; family Haematococcaceae; genus Haematococcus; species Haematococcus lacustris. The sequence continues at coordinate 6,146,739 of JASKMD010000003.1, forward strand.
GGTGGCCACGGAGCGGAGTGGTAAGCCAAGCTCAGTCGGCTCCTCGTGCACCTGTAGCCATCAGCATGTGTACCTTGTACGGTTGATGTATGGACGCGTTAATGAGTATGCTACAAATGGTATGTGTGAGGTCAGGCTGTTTGTTCAATGGTGCAAAACATAAAGCGGATCATAGCTGGAGGGGGTGACTAGTCCCTACTGTGCCGCCTACCATTACAGCGATACAGCGCTGCCACACACAAACCGGGGTTCCTTCACATCCTCGCCAAGCGGCCTGCACCATCAGGAACCTCGCGCAGCCATGTTTGCCGGACTTCAGTGGTGTGCGCCACCGACATGTCGTGCATCGCTAACGGATAGCCAAGGACGTAGCTTACCGGTGTAGTTAACCACGGTCTGCGATTGGGACACATTCGGGGTCACATGTGGCTGCCCGCATCGAAAGACTCCGATGGCAATTCCAGTCTTACATTAAACGCGCAATATCACATCGCAGCAGACGCAACAAACGTTACATCAAAAGATTGAGTAGGTGGGCTGCAGTTGCATGAAGATTGCCAACCCCATGTTGGGAACGCCTGACCCTGGGTTCAGGTAATCATGCGCAACCGTGTACACATGGGCCTCCTGGGCGTCCACATCGCTAGCAGGACAACACACAACGCATCCGTCAACGTGGGGTAACACTGGGGTTGCACTGCGGCGTGATCGCACAGTGAAGTGACGTGCTGACGCCGCTGCAGAACGCAATGGTGCAGCCAACACAGCCCCTCTAGGTGTACTAGCTTGCCCTTCCAGTATCAATGCCCAATGGAGTCCCTGTTACAGCTGCTCGAGCATGGGACAGGGACACTACCCCTGCTCCCGGTACATTACACTGTCCTCTATGCGATGCATTGTCCCGCGTAGTTGATAGAGTGCTCTAAACCATAAAAGCGGAATTTGAATAGAATGGCTGCGACGCGGAAACATTTTCATTATCATGGGTAGGTGTTCTGCGAGTTGGGACATGCTGACTGTGACTCCAACTGGGTGTGACTCCAACTTGGCACGCTGTAAGGCATGTTTACAAGTAATGCAGTCAGCAACACGGAAGGCTGTTTAATCGTGACAGTCAATGTAATGGATGGTCAGGCCTTGAATGTAGTACACTACAGGTCCATAAGCACTACACCCCCCAGCAGTGCTTAAATGAAAATACGAACGGAGAATACGCTTCTCCTTCCGCTTATCTGAGTATTCAGTGTCATATTCCCAGTGCACTCCGACACCGTTGACAACCGCTCGCGCAATGCACACCATGGCATCGGCTGCAACCCCGCAACGCGCGGGACCACAGGCGGTGAGCAGCACGCGGCACCGCGATCAAGCGCACGCCACGTCACACAAAGTACAACATGTGACACGAGGCTGCTATGGGTCACTGTGCACACGAAGAGCTGGTCAGCTAGTGCCATGCAATGGCGACAGGTGAGCAGCCAATCCTTGCGCAGTGTGTGAGCTAAGTGGTGAATCAAGAGTCAAGCATGCGCACAAAGTCAACGGGTAGCAATGCAAAGCAACAAGACAGCCACACAAACGCATACACAGCCACACACAAATGCAGCCGCTTTGACAAGGGCACCTTCGCTAACACACAACCAGTGTGAGACAAAGAAAATGGTGTGGACTTCAAGTTAAGTGTGTCATTTGAGCTGGACAAGGTCATTCATTCGAGCTACGCAAGCGTTATGCGTGTAAGAGCATGTGCTGAGGCGTCAGGCTGCAGGGTGCTGCAAGTGACTGTGAGAGTGTAGCAGTAATGGGCTCAGCAGTGGCAGCAGCAGCAGTGGCAGCAGCAGCAGCAGCGGCGGCATTGCTTCCGGTACTTGCCAGAGCGTGGCATTCCATTCTGGCTATGAGAGCTACTCAATGAAGCATGCAGAGCACAAAGGTGATGATGCACACACCGAGTCGGAGCTGCAGGGAGGAGCGGGCAGGGGCTGGGCCCCGGCCGTCCGCCTGTCCCAGGCCCGGTGCCAGCAGGGTAGGGTAAGATAGGGTCCTAGCCTTCGTTGCAGCAGCCTTTTCGGCACCTCCCCCCACTCGACCCAGTTCAGTGCCCCACACTTGCCCCTCCCTGCCTCCCACATGAGCCACTGTTTCAGGCCCTGGCAGCAGCTAAGTACTTGGGATGCACGCCAGCAGCCAAGAGCTTAGCCGGGGCAATGAGCTGCAGCTGGGCAAAGGTGGGCGCCTGCGGGTGCTGCACGCAGCGTATGGCCCCCTGCGGCAGTGCATAGCCGAGCACACGGTGTGGGTGGGGTGAGGGAGGAAAGGAGGGGTAGAGAGGGGTAGGGAGAGTCAGGTGGGAGGGACCAGATTAGGCTAATTGAGGCCAGGCTGGACCTGGCTAGGGCAGGTCGGGTCGGGTCGGGTTGGTGTCGGGTCGGGTCAGGTCAGGTGCAGTGTGACACAATGTGATCTCATGCCGGTGGGTTGCAGGGTCGGTGGCTGGTCACACCTTTCCGGCCAGCTGCATGAGTGGCTGGAGGTAGTCCTCCACCTGGTGGGCGGCGACCCTGCGGGCCTCACTCAGGCCAGTGTGACCCCACCTGCACCACATGACACCGGAATCACCAGGCAGTACCTGTTCTGTGCCCACTGCCAGCCCTTTTCAGGGCTCTGACCTCCAACATCCTTGATCTTGTGTTGATTGAAGCACAGGGGCAGGGTGGGGGTCCAGGGGCAGGGTCAAGCACTATGATCAGCATCAGTGATGCTCTTGAGTCTCACCTAACATTGCAAAGTGCCAGTCATTACGGGGATGTATTGGACTGTGATGTTCTCGTGATGGGAAGGGATGATGAGCGTTAGTGATGCTGAGGAAGTGTGGAGCCGCCTGACAGGATTCAGGATGCAAGGTGAGTGGAGGTGCCTGGCAGCAGGCTGGGAAGGTGTGGGGAAGGTGCAGCCCGACCTGTCAGCCAGGTCCACCTTAGCGCCCCCCTCCTCCACCATGATGCGCACGCCCTCCAGGTCCCCCTCCGCTGACGCGATGTGCAACTGCATGGGCAGCAGCAGGCCAGCTTGCACTCTATCAGCCTTGAGGCACCACACATGTACAGTCATACCTGCTGAGTGTGACCGTTTGGCATGCAAGCTTGCTAATATTCAGGCTATAATCTAGCAGACTCCGCTAAGGCTGGTAGCGGGTTCCCTAGGTGGCTGTGGAGCCCATGCTGATGGCGGTTCTCGTGCTGCAAAGGGATGATGAGCGTCAGTGATGCTCAGGAAGAGGTAGATGCTGCAGAGGTACGAGTGCCCTTTGGTCGGAGTGCCCTTTGGGAGTGTGAGAACGAGTGACATCGCCTCTTGGGTATAGGTAGGAGCTCAGCAGGAGTCAGCCAATGACACTGGGTGGCAGTTGGGAGAGTAGGGGAGGAGGGGGAGAGTGGAAGCAGGGCTTGATGGCAGCTGTGCAGCAGGAGGAAAGGCAAGGTGCCGGCAGCAGCAGGAGCAGACTGGCAGGCATGTGCAGCAGGTGTCAGTACATGGTGCCAGCAGCTCACTGCGCAGCGCTCGTCATAGTCGGCGGCGTTGGAGTCGGCGCCGGCTCGGAGGATGCGACGCAGCTTTTCGTAGTTCCGCTCATACATGCAGTTGCAGAGCTGCGCGGCCAGCGTGATGCCGGCGACGCCCAGCCTGCAGGCAGAGCCGTGCACTGGACCCTGATGGTGACCCTGGGCCCTAGACCTGAGCCTGAGCGTGAGCCTGAGCCTGAGCCTGAGCCTGAGCCTGGGCCTGAGCCTGAGCCTGAGCCTGAGCCTGAGCCTGAGCCTGAGCCTGAGCCTGAGCCTGAGCCTGAGCCTGAGCCCTCACCTCGACCCTCTGCCCTGGTATGCTGCTGAGCAGGCCAGCCGGTTCAAGGGCACGTGAGATGTTGTGCACAACACGCTACCACCGAACGTTTCCTTGTTGCTGCTGTACAAATGTGTTGGCTTTCGAACGTACGAAAAGCTCCAAGTCAGTGCGATAATGATAGCAACGGCTGGAAACATGTAGACTGTCTTGTTCTTCGACATCCAGCCGCATGTTCAGCCAGGTGATGGGCTGACAGCGACAAACACTGGCTTGACTGTTTGTAAGCAGGCAGTGGTGGGTACACATCAGCAGGTCTGACGCCTTTTGCAATGTGTAGGACCTGGTCTGTCATTATGTGCAAATCGAGGCAATGGTTGGTGCTGCGATGCTGATTGGAGGTGAAGAGTTAGAAATGTGTTGAGGTGTTGGGGTGTTGAGTTGAGGTTGCACCCACTCTGCTGTAAACTCGCGCATGATGTGCACGCACTCGTCCTTGCCCTCCCGCACCGCCTCAAACCTGGTCCACAGACAGACAACAGAGCTCACTGAGCCTAGCTTGTCTGGCAGGCAGGCAACTGTGATCAGGCGGGTCAGCTTGTGGGCGGAGCGCCAGGCAGCGAGGGCAAAGGTGACACCGGGGCCAATGCAGGGCCTCCTGGTCCTGGGGCAGGGCAGCTCTTCCAACCAGGAGCCACATACAGGTACGGGCTGTGCGTGCAGGCAGATCATGGCACGCTATGCATGGCCGCTAGCAGTGCGTCGGGTAGGCTGAGGTGATTGAGGGCAATGGGATGTGATAGGATGAGGTGTGATGCAGCAATGCCGGCAGGAGACAACTGGACCACGTACCGGCGAATGCCATATACTGATGAGGATGAGGATGAGAGGGCCATGAGGCACTAGGTGCTAAGGCAGACGTGTGTGCAGCCAAGCAAGCGTTGACAGCGGCTCCAGGCCAGGGGTGGGCAGCAGACAGACAGCAGCAGGCCAGGCAAGGCAGCAGGCCAGGCAAGGCAGCAGGCCAGGCAAGGCAGCAGCCGCGGCCAGCCACTGCCTTGGGCACCATGACTTATGGGGGCTGGTGTGGGTGGCTGCTGCGGCCTTTGCCGCCGCTGACATCAGCCGCCTCTGCTTCTCTCGCTGCCGCTGGCAGTGACCACTGGTTGGACCAGGCGCTGTGTGTGTGTGTGTGAGAGGGTGTGTGAGGGGTATGGCCTACATGGCGGTGTTGCCGAAGTTGTCCACGAGGGACGCGTCCGCCCCTTTTTCCAGGAGGTAGCGCACGACCCGGGTGTGCCCCTCATGGCAGGCAAGCATCAGGCCAGTGCGCTTGTCATAGTCCTGTGTGCCAAGGGCCAGGGGAAGCAGGGGCCAGGGCCATGGGGACAGGCAGGGGGACGGGCAGGAGGAGGTGCAGGGTATAGCAGGGTGGCCTGGCAGGGTGGCCTGACTGGCAAGGCGTGGTACAGCCCGAGGGATCCAGGGGAGCTGGCCTTAGCCCTCAGCACTGTCTGTATGCGCGCGCTCGGCAGGTGGTACTGCTGCAATGGGATCTGCTTCTGCCTTGGGAACATTAACACAGGTTTCAATCAGTTTGTCACAGTCCCAGGGTCACTGCCTACAGGCACACTGGGCAGGTGCTGGCCGCGCATGAGGAACGTCACTCAGGAGACCACTGCGCGCATGTGCCCCCACTCACCAGGGGTGCAGATGGCCTGGGCACGAGGTGAGGTGGTAGGTGGTAGGTGGTAGATGGTAGGTGGTAGGTGATGAGGTGATGAGGTGAGGTGAGGTGGGAGTAAGGTGACGGCTGGGCACAAGGTGAGGTGGGAGGTGAGGTGGGCGTGGAGGTGTTAAGGTGTTGGGATGGAGGTGGGCGTGGAGGTGTGTGTGGCAGGCCTGGTCATCGTCGTGGTGGCTGCGGGGCCCTGCTGTGCCTGTGGTGAAGTGGCTGTTGCCTGCGCCTGTGCCTGCGCTGCCCTGCTGTGATGCTACCCACCACTCCCGAGGAGGGCACCCACCATGCTGTCTACCGGCAGGCCCTTGTCAATCATGTCCTTGATGGCAACCAGGTTGCCGGCAGCGGCGGAGTTGAGGTAGGCATACACCCGCAGCTTGTCCACCTGCAAGGAAATGTGATGAATGGGAGGGTGTGACGAGCACCAACAGGGGTGACTGGTGTGACTGGCACAGCAAGTGTGACTCATGTGACCGCTGCCAACATGTGTGGCTGGCACAGCAGGTGTGACTGGTGTGACCAGGGCCAACAGGTGTGGCTGGTGCAAGTGAGTGTGATGCAAAGGTCAATGCCACATGGGGCAGGACAGGTTGCAGAGGCAGGCATGATTGAGTGAGAGGTGGGGAGTACCTTCTCAGCAAAGTCTAGGACCACGCTCTTGACCAGACTCAGGGTCTCCAGCATTTGCACCTGCGGGGCAGCAGGCCAGGCCCAGTGCTGAGCAGTGCCACAGGCAGGCAGAGCAGGAGGTTGCAGCCGGGGAGGTTGGGGCAGGAGAGGCTGGACTGCTGTAGGCCCTGCACACGCCTCAATGAGAGTGAGGGTGATTGTGCAGGTGCTGATGCTGGTGCTGCCGCTTTGGCGATAGCTGTGGTGGTAACGGTGGTGGTGGTGCTGCTGCCAGTGGGGGTATGGTGATCCCAGTGGAGGTGCTGGAGGTGCTAGTGGAGGTGGAGGTGGTGGAGGTGGTGGTGGTGGTAGCATACCCCTTGGTCAGGTGCTGGGTGTGCTCTGCATGGCTAACAGGCTGACATGGCACTGACATGGCACATCACACGAGTCAGGGGCTGCGAGGTGGCATTGCCAGTGGTGGCACTGGTGGTGTTGATACGGGCTGCTGAGCTGCAGGTGGGGCAGGGGTTGGGAGGTGGTGGTGGGTCACACTCATGGCATGACCCGTGTCTTGTGGGTGCCTGAGCCATGTCTAAGCCACCACCCGCACATGACCGAGCTGTACTCCCCACAGCCCTCGGGCAGTGGGAACTATAGGCGGCTACTAATCGAGGTTGGAGGTTTAACCAGGTATGCAGGTTCTCAGGCAGTGCCTAGCTATGGCAATGGTGGGGTGGGGTGGGGTGGGGTGGGGTGGGGTGGGGTGGGGTGGGTTGGGGTGGGGTGGAGTGGGGTGGGGTGGGGTGGGGTGGGGTGGGGTGGGGTGGGGTGGGGTGGGGTGGGGTGGGGTGGGGTGGGGTGGGGTGGGGTGGGGTGGGGTGGGGTGGGGTGGGGTGGGGTGGGGTGGGGTGGGGTGGGGTGGGGTGGCACTCCACATGGGGAACATGTGCCCTGATGTTTAAATCATGGAGGGCAGTGGTAAAGAGCAGTAGGAGGGTCCAGAAGGCTGCGGGGCAGGATGTGATCGGGCCAACCACCTGTGCGCTGGTCAGCATGTGTTTGACCTCCGCCATGAGGTCTGGAGGCATGTCGTCGGGGCTCAGGTTGCCAGTGGTGTACCTTGAAGGTGGCAGACATGGTGGCAGGGCACAGCAGACAAGCTGTCACAAGGTCGGGGTCGGGTCAGGGCCAGGGCCAGGGTCAGGGTCAGGGTCAGGGTCAGGGTCAGGGTCAGGGTCAGGGTCAGGGTCAGGGTCAGGTCAAAACCAAGACCTATCCCTTCTGCTGTCTGGGTCTCAGTCGACATCCACAGTCCATACTTACCAGCCCTTCCTACTCCCACACCCTACTTCCTGTCAATCAGCCTGTCAGGCAACAGCGATGCCCAGGCAGGGTGTGTGCCAAGGCCAGCGAACGTAACTCACTGGCTCACGAGCTCCACCTGCTCCTCACTCAGCTGTGCTCTGTCCTGAGCGCACAGCAGCTCGAAGCGCATGTCCTGCAGCCAGGCAGCATGGCAAACAGGCAGCCAGACCTCTAAAACATACCATTTCATAGCGAACGCTATACATCGCGAAAAAAACACTGGTGCACACCCTGGCCATGATGCATGCGGCAGCCCAAGCCCAGGCGGAGATGGTGGTGGAACCTGGGCCATGCTAGCATGCTGGCCCTGGCATGACCTGTGCCCCTGTGTGCCCGGCGACCTCTCCCAAGGACTAGGGCCTCACTCACATTCTCAGCCTTGTGCAGCAGGTTGTCCATCATGATGCGCATCTGCTCGGGGAAGGTGTCCACAAGGCTGTCGTAAGCCTGCGCACACAACACACCCACACCAGCCTGCCACAGCCTGTCTGCTCGCCTGCACCATCCCAGCCAGCCCTGGCCCTGCACCTTACCTTCATTATGCACTTCACACCTCGCAGCTTTCCTGTTCCCTGCACCTTCTCAGCTGACCCAAGCCCTGCACTCTACCTCTCTATCCTGCCTGTTCGCCAAGCAGCTCATCTGTGCCTGACCTTCACCGAGCCTGCAATGCTACCCATGAAGCACATGCGCTAGGAGCAGCATGAGCAGCAGCAGCCCCCACCAGCGGAGCACAATAGCAATGGGTGGGGGAGTAACGGCGACAGTAGAGGAAGGGGGCAGCAGCCAGTGCTAACCTGGCGGGGGAAGATGAGGACCCGGACCACAGTCATGCTGACCACCGTCTCAGGGCTGCTGATGTCTGCGCACAGGGCAGGGCAGGCACAGTCAGGTTAGGGATGGCAGCCATCGCTGTCTGCACTGCTGCTGCTCTGCTGCCCTTTGCCACCATCAACCCCACACCTCCTCCCCACACACATTGTTACTGTGATCTTATTGTTTTACACTTGTGATTATCTTGGTCATTATATTATTCATCTCATGCTGCGGTGTGCCTTTTGCCAGTAGTCCTGCCATCGGTGAAGTGATGGTGGTGCCACTGCTGCTGCTAGTGGTACATGTGACAATGAGTTATATTGCTGATGCAGTGAATGCACTGACTGCCGCTACCTGCCTGCTGTAGCTGTTGCTGCTGCAGGTGCAGCCCACCTCGACCCCCGCACCTATCACCTCCCCATTTGCATCTTGTATGCTTCCACTGCATGTCTCCCCACTCCCTCATATCCCGCTTCCTCACACTCCACTCCATCACACCTCACTAGTTCACACCCCCACCCCTCACACCTCACTCCTTCACACCTATCTTACACCCCACTCCCTCATCCCTCATCCCTCACTCCCTTAAACCTCATGCAACTGGCACTGATATGGTTGTGTCAGGCTGTGTCAGTTACCTGCGCTTACCCCTGACCCACATCCCCACCAAGGGAGGTTGGCAATAAAGTGCCGAAATTAAGTTCAGGAGTTTAGGGGCCAATTGCTACTCCATTCCGGTACCATTGTGAAAGCCAAGCACACATTGTGTAGGCAGGGCAACAGGTAGGCAGGCAGGCAGGCAAAGAGAAGAGGGGAAGTGTAGCTGCTGCTGCTGCTGCTGCCCTGTGCACTGACCTGCAAAAAAGCCGACATCTCCAAAGCAGTCACTCTGGCCGAGCACATGAGCCCCCAGCTTGCTGCTCATGCTGCCAGTGCTGCCCATGCTGCCCATGCTGCTGGTGAAGTTGCCGCTCATGCGAGAGCTGCCTGTGAATGACATGCTAGAGTGATGCGACAGATCCTGCGCAGCAAGGAGGTAAGCAGCAGCCAGACAGCAGCCAGCCACGCAGCTGCCGTAGGAAGGCGGCGGTGTGAGTGGCGCAAGTTAAGGGGTGCTGGCTGGCAAGCCCTGCACCCAGTCCTGCTGACCATTCAAACTTGTGCTGAATTCTTTTGTGGGCCCACCCTCAGCCAGGGTAAAGTCTCAGGCCTGCACACTCACTTGATCACATCACTCAGCACACCCTGTGGTACGCCCAGGACCCTGATCCCCTCCGCTCAGGAAAGGTGCATTGGCCCTCCCCTTTCCCCTAATCACCCCTGATCCTGATCCTGATCCTGATCCTGATCGTGATCCTGATCGTGATCCTGATCCCCTTCATCACTGATCCTCCTCCACTGAGCTCTCCTCCCCAGCCCTGACCTCCCTGTGATCGACCTGCAGGACCCCTGACTTCCTCCACTGCCTGCCCCCTGACCCTGCGCTCCAGCACCCTGCGCAACATGATGCTGCAGGCCCTGGTCCACAGCCAGCCCCTAGGGCTACAGCTCCTGGCTACAACCAGCCCCCAGGTCTGCTCCTGGCTACACCCAGCTACAGCCACAGCCAGCCCCTAGCTACAGCCAGCCCCAGCCCAGCCCCTAGCCACAGCCAGCCACAGCCCATCTCCTAGGGCTACAGCTCCTGGGCGCCCACAGCCCCTGGGCCCAGCCCACCTCAGTGGAGGGCTGGCTGGAGTCCACTGTGGTGGTGGGGAGGAGCTTGGGGGGTGGGCCGGCTCCTGCACATGTCAGGGCAGCACCCAGCCCTACTGCCCTGCCAACACACACCCTCATCCTCACCCATGACTTGTATCGTTCCGCCCCCACAACTGCACCCGCATGCTTATCTTTATCAAAGGTTGCCAACCTACGACGTTTGGCATCATGCCGTGTTGTCCGCACTGCTGCAACACAGGCTGGCTGGCTGGCTGGCACGATGGCTTGGTGCGGGCAGCATCAAGCACCATAGCATGGCAGTCTTTGCTGCGCAGGTAGTAGGAAGACGGTGAGAGTGAGGGCCCACGTCTTACGGCTGGTGATGTGTGTGCTGCTCCCTGGGTAATGTCAAAAGCTGCGTAACCTTCCCGACCACCTCCTCCACCTTCTCCACCCGGCAGCCTGGCACCTCTCACTGCAGCCAATGGTAGGCTGATCACAGCCAGTGGCAAGCTGACCGCAACCTTCTTGACCACCTCCTCTCAGCTAGCCCCTTGCAGGCTCGACCAGCCTGCTGCACTGGATGACCAGCCGCAGGCAGCAAGTCAAGGCAAGTCTGCCTGGCTGCCGCCTGAGTCGCTGCCAGCTTCTGTGTCTGGCCTCTCCTTCCCTGCTGCGCCCCACCTGCTCGTGTCAGCTGCACCTTGCCCTCCACGACGACAAACATCTGCAGCACAGCCCAGCACAGGGGCAACCTCACAGAGGCAGCGCTGTAGGGCAGCAGACCAGCAGCATCACACAGCTGGGCAGAAGCTGCACCTCAGCTGCACAGGGGTGGGCCAGTGGAGAAGGGCAAGAGCGGTGTAGAGAAGCTGGGCAGAAGCTGGTCAGTGGCTCACCTCCACCATGACGTCGCCCTCAGTCAGGATGTGCACCTGGGGGCAGGTGGCGGGCAGCAGGGCGAGCCCGCATGGAAGCAGGCAGCACACATGCGGGGTGGGGTGGGGTGGGGTGGGGTGGGGTGGGGTGGGGTGGGGTGGGGTGGGGTGGGGTGGGGTGGGGTGGGGTGGGGTGGGGTGGGGTGGGGTGGGGTGGGGTGGGGTGGGGTGGGGTGGGGTGGGGTGGGGTGGGGTGGGGTGGGGTGGGGTGGGGTGGGGTGGGGTGGGGACCTGGGGGGAGGGGGAGGGGAGGGGGAGGGGAGAAGGGGAGGAGAGGTAGGGGGAGGGCACCGCCTCTCCCTGACGCTGCTATCGGCCTAGCAGCCAACGGCTGACGGCTTAAGCGTGTAAGCCACAACATTCCTCCCTGACGCTGCTATTTCAGCAATGATGTTTGCCGTGGTTGCCATAGTGTGCGGCAGCCATAGGGGCCTGAGGGCTGAAGCAGCCTGGAGCATTGAGGGGTGTGTTGAGGCTTGAGGGTTGAGGCTTGAGAGGTGTGCTGGCTTTCTGGCTAGAGAGGGGGGCAGTGTTCCTGAAGGCTGCATGGCCACATCACACCTCCTCGCACAAAGGCAGACAGCATTATAGGCAGACAGACTCGTACACCGTGTCCACAGCGTCCTATCACCCTGAAGGCCTGACGCTGTGAGCTGGGTGCTAGGGGGGAGGGAGCAGTGCCTCTGACGCCACCCTGCTTGGCCACACTGTGATGACGGCTGCAAGGCCACATTGCTGTGATGGCTGTGTCTTGACCGTGTGTTGGCTGTGTCCTAACTGTGCCATCACTGTGATGACAACTGCTTGGCCACATCGCATTTCCTAGCCCTCCCAGCCAGCCAGCCAGACTGTGATGACGGCTGCAATGATTGCATGATCGCTGTCATGACTGTGTCGTCACTGTCACCACTGTGTCTTGACCGTGTCTTGGCTGTGTCTCAACTGTGTCACACATTTCCTAGCCCTCCCCGCCCGCCCGCCCGCCCGCCCTCCCAGCTCGCCAGCCAGACAGACTGACTCTGCTCCAAGGTGTTCTACAGTCTGCGTGTTGGTTGATCACAGGTGAGCAGCTGCCTGCGCACGGGTCTGGGGAGCCTGACCTTGGGCATGAACAGCTCCACCCGTGACGCGCTCATCACAGCGTCCAGGAACATTGCAGAGGTGCCCCTGCACCAACAGCGCCCCTGGCACCTGCTGATGGGGCTGTGCTGTGCCTTGCCGCCCGCCCTGCCACCCTGCCCTCATGGTCAGGCTCCTACTACTCATGATGACGGCTGCCAGCCTGCCAGCAACCTTGCCGTCAGGCTGCTGCACTGAAGAGGTCAGTGGCGGGGAGCAGTGCGCTGCTGTGTGACGCTGGTGACGATCAGGGGGTGCAGGCGTGTTGTCAAGTGGAGCGGGAGTAGGGCAGGCAGGGAGGGGGAGGGGGGGAGGGGGGAAGTCAGGGAGAGGGAGTAGGCTGTGTTGCTGTGTTATTGCTGGGTTGAGCAGATGGGCAGGGCTGAGTCGGGCGGGAGGCAGTCAGGCACAACAGCAGGATGGGTTGGCTGTCTGGGTGCGTGTCCTGGCCTGGCCTGTCTCACCTGAACAGGTAGCACTGCTGCAGGGCGGGGGCGTACAGGTGACGCACCACCTTGCGGCGCAGCGCTACTGGGTAGGCACTCAGCACCTGCATGGGGGCCACCCAGGGGCTGCTGCTGGCAGGGGGGAAGGGGAGGGGGAGGGGGAGGGGGAGGGGGAGGGGGAGGGGGAGGGGGAGGGGGAGGGGGAGGGGGAGGGGGAGGGGGAGGGGGAGGGGGAGGGGGGAGGGGGTGTAACAATGCCTGCCTGCTCATCAGAGGGCTGCTCCGAGTTGAACTGCAGCTCCAGGTATTCCCTCATGGAGCCTTGCAGGCCCTGCACACAGCAAGCAGGCGCAGTTAAGCAGAGCTGCTGGGGCATGCCTGACTGAGCCTACGCCCAGCTGGCAGCCAGAATTCCACCAGCAACTGCAAAGGCATGCTGACATGATGCAGCTGGGAGTGAGCAAGGCGGCAGGTGAGGCTTGACAGGAGGGTGGCGCGGGCCTTGGGGACTGAAGGCTGGCAGCCAGTAGCCCAATAGCTCAAGAGGAGGGTGGGAAGGGTGGGGTAGTGAAGCGGCTTAAGGAGGAAGAGATCACACTGTTGGGATTTGTTGACATCAATGGCATCCCTCCCCACCCCACCCCCCAACACCCCACCCCACCCCACCTCCCACCTCAGGGACATCATTCATGTCCGCAAAGCCTAAGAGTGTGACCACCTCCTCCCTGAACCGCTTCACACGCTTGTCCCCCTTGACCAGCATCCTGCGACAACAACACAGCTGGCCGGAATGCCGCACAGCTGGCTAGTGCCCTTGGCCAGATGCATCGTGTTGATGAAGGCATGGCAGCAAGCAGGAGTGCAGGCAGGGCTGGAGGCAAGAGGGGGCATCAGCAGACAAGGCCACAGTCGCCGCCAGCATCCACCACGGTTTGTCCCGGGGCAGTGCTTGCATCGTACTCCACCTACATTGTGATGGTGCCTGCAGCCAGGGACAGCCAGGCTAGACGCGTTAGCTGCTGCCCCCCTACTTACTCATAACAGCAGGATGAGGGGCATAGTCATGGGTGGAGCTGCAGCGGCGGGGGCAGCAGCGGCAGTGGCAGCAGCGGCAGTGGCAGCAGCAGCAGCAGCAGCAGCAGCAGCAGCAGCAGCAGCAGCAGCAGCAGCAGCAGCAGCAGCAGCAGCAGCTGCAGCAGTGGCGGCGGCAGCAGGCGGATTGAGCAATGCAGGCAGGGGCTAGCGAGCGCCTGTCTGGCTGCCTCCATCGACTTGTTTCACCAGTAGCAGCAGCAGTCTAGCAGGCCTGCCTCACGTGACCTGTACATGCCTGCCTAGCACTCAGTGCTCAGGGCTGAGGGCTCAGTGCTCAGCACGTCAGGGCTGCTGACCCACCCAGGACGTAGGCCAGGGCCACCACGTTGTATGAGAGGTACAGGATGAGGAACAGGGCCTCAGTGGGCGTGGTCTCGTACAGGTCGCCGTCCCCCAGGCCAACAAAGGCTGACACGGAGAAGTACAGCGCCAGGATGTACCTGGGTCAGGGTCAGGGTCAGGGTCAGGGTCAGGGTCAGGGCCAGGGTCAGGGTCAGGGTCAGGGTCAGGGTCAGGGCCAGGGTCAGGGTCAGGGTCAGGGTCAGGGTCAGGGTCAGGGTCAGGGTCAGGGCCAGGGTCAGGGTCAGGGTCAGGGTCAGGGCCAGGGTCAGGGTCAGGGTCAGGGTCAGGGTCAGGGTCAGGGTCCAGGGTCAGGGTCAGGGTCAGGGTCAGGGTCAGGGTCAGGGTCAGGGTCAGGGTCAGGGTCAGGGTCAGGGTCAGGGTCAGGGTCAGGGTCAGGGTCAGGTGGTGGGGCTAGGGCAGGGGCTAGGGTAGGTCTGGCTGCTGGGTTGTCTGCGCCACACTTGTGTCTTCTGCATACCTGCGTGAACTGCAGTGCTGGTAGTAGGGTGGGTCACTGCATGCCTGATCTGGGACCAGGAGTGAGCTCAGTGCCCACCTGCTCATGGTGTCCTTGCCTTCAAAGCGGAACCAGGCATCGCCGACCCAGCTGCCTTGCATGTTGTCGCGGCCGTCAGCCTCCATGCGGGCCAGCAGGTAGAACATGCAGGCGAACCAGTGGGAGCTGAAGAAGATGACCTGCAGCGGTGCGTTGAGGCCACAGGAGAGACACAAAAGGTCATCGCCACACCCATTGTGTGCATGGGTGTGGGGTAAGAAGGGGATCATGTTGATGGGTGTGGGGTGAGAAGGGGATTATGTTGATGGGTGTGGGTAAGAGGAGGATTGTGTCAATGGGTGGGGGTAGGGCCCCACAGGGGTGGGTCAAGATAGCGGGTGGAGGGTAAAGGGTAAAGGGTGGAGGGTAGAGATAGTGGTGGCTGCATGGGGTAGCCAGCCACGCCCTATCACCTCCCCTCCCCCTGCCACCGCACCCTATCACCTCCCCTCCCCCTGCCACCGCACCCTGTCACCCGGCACCTCCCTCATCGCACGGCTCAGGGCTCACCAGGTTGTTGCGGACCAGCATGAGGCTGAGCTGGCTCAGGACCATAGAGTGCTCCAGTATCTCAAAGAATGCGGCCAGGCGGTACAGCCGGCCCTGCAGCCGTCACGTCAGGAGCCATTGAGTCAGGTCAGGTCAGGGTGACGGGCCAGGTCAGGGTCAGGGTCAGGGACACCTTGCTGCACACATCACACACCTCTGTACCTGGCCTTGTGCCACCCACTCTCATTGTCTCGCTCAGTCCCGTCTGTCAGTCAAGGCATGCAAGGATGTGTGACGTCATTGGGAGCCAGCACTGACCAGGCGCAACACATGCAGGAGGCCCAGGCCCAGGGCCACGCGGTCCTCATCACCCTCCAGGCCCATGGCCGGCAGCAGGATCCAGGGCAGCGGCAGCGTGAACACCACATCCCAGGCCAGCATGGTCCTGCACTCAATGCACGCCACCACCACCACCACCACCACCATCACCATCACAACAACCAGGGTCACCGCTGAAACCGGTAGGATCCCTCACTTTATGACCAGTGTGACAACTGCAAACGCCAGAATGTCACACCCACAACCAGTGTAGCCAACACAACTACACTTCCCATGCCCGCTGCCATTGCAACCTCAGGCGCTGGTTTGGTTGGCTTGGCTTTGCCATTGCCACAGCTGGGTCAGGCTGGATGGCACGCGCAGAGGCAGCCCCCCTGGCTGGCAGGCGGATGTGCAGCAGCGTGGGGGTGCTGTGTGGCAGGCTCCAGCCTCAGCTACTGTGCGGCAGGCCACCTGCCTCATGTACATCGTCACAATGGTCTTCCTGTCAGTGACCATGAGCCCGGTGCGGGTGTCCTGCAGCCAAGGGAGGGTCAGGGGTCAGTGTTGGAGACAGGCTGTCTCTCAGTCATGTCAGCCAGGCCCTCCTAGTGCTTGCAGTTTGTCCATGAACTTGAGTGTGAGGCCCTTCTTAGCTTTTGCTTTGGGTACAGCTCTTCACTGTTGTGTTTAGTGGAGTGCTCGCTCTAACGTTCAGGGTCTCGCTCGCTACAGTTAGGGTTAGAGTCAGGGTTAGTGTTAGGGGAAGGGTTAGGGTTAGGTTGTTAGGGTTAGGGTTAGGTTGTTAGGGTTAGGGTTAGGTTGTTAGGGTTAGGGTTAGGTTGTTAGGGTTAGGGTTAGGTTGTTAGGGTTAGGATTTGCTTCAGGGTTAGCTACCCCGTGTCCGGCAGTGGAGAGTCAGGCAGCAGACAGCAATGGTTCAAGAGAGTGCTGGTGGCAATGTGCGGTGCCGTGGAGTGTGCAGCGTGAGCTAGGGACCCTGGTGTGTAGTGACCTTAGGCAGCAAGGGTGACAGCAGACCTCACTACCATACTACCTCTAAGGGTTCCCCGCCCCACCCCGCCCCACCCTAACAAGTCCTGAGACTCAAAATTGCCTACTCCTGAGCCACCATGAAGGCTTAGCCTCTGCCCATGTAATGCCACATGCCTCTTGTAGCTTCTGGCACAAGTGAAGTGCGCACTGCATTGTCATTGCACTGTCCATTCCGTGACCTGACATCATCCGTGACCTGACCTGTTGGGGCATGGTGGGGTTGAAATTCAATGATGGTCTTCGTTGTCTTGCTACATTTTGCGGATAGCTGATGCAACGCTGATGCCACTGACCACAAACCAGCCACGGCTCCTTTAGTGCAACTGCCAGCGTGATGCATGCAAGTTCTCAGATCTACCTGATGAATGAACCTAACATTCGTTCCCGGTTTCCTGAAGGACTTTCAAACGACCTTGGGACAGGGATCTCATAGGGGCAGCAAGGCATCCACATTATGGGAGATGAGCTCGCCATAACCGATCACCAGTGAACCTTGCTCTGCACCTAGCATGGCCTGGCTTTCCTATGCCACTGTCAACTGCTGGCCAGGTGGCTGCTAGAGCGAGGGGGTTAACACCCAGGCTCTTGCCTGCACTGGCGATGCTGAGGCTGGCATGGCTGATGACCCCCCTTTGGCCGGACCTATGTGTAGGGGAGGGTTGGGCCCCAGCAGGGACCTGTGTGAGCCCCACTCAGCCCAATATGACCGTTAGAGTGACACTTGCTCAGGGTGGCATGGTGATGGTACGGTATGAGGCATGTTGCTGTGAGGGTGGTTGGATCAGTGAGGGTTGATGTGCTGGGGTGAGGGTGATAAGCACAGCTGAGTGACTGGGTTGAAGCGAGCCGTGTCACTGATCAGGGCACAGCGGGGGGGGGCAGGGGTTGAGGTGCTGTAGGATAGGAGGACCAGGAGTGCAGCAGCAACAGCATAGCCCTGTGCCGCATCTGTTGCAGTTGGCGGCTGATGCTGATGAACGGCATGCCGTTGGAACTATAGGGGCAGGTGCAATTGGAGAGGGGGAGGAAAATTCAAGGCACAGGACCCCCTAGCTGTGCTGGCTCTAGCTGTATCCCCCTCCCTCCCCTCTTCTGCCCACTCCCTCCTGCCCCCTTTCCTTCCCCCTGCCCCTCTCCCCTATTCTTTCCCCTCCCTCCTGGCCCCCCTTCCCCCTCAACCAGCAGGCCTCACCAGGAAGGCCAGCCTGAAGTGCAGCAGGATGTCCAGCAGGAACACTAGCGTGATCAGGTAGTCCGCCACATTGAGGAACTCGCCATACGGCCTGAAGCATGCAGCAAGCAGCCCAGGGCAGGGTGCTGCCAGATCAGGCCACTGTGTGAGCAGCAGCAGCAGCAGCAGCAGCGGCAGCGGCAGCGGCAGCAGCAGCGGCAGCGGCAGCAGCAGCAGTAGCAGCAGCAGCAGCAGCAGCAGGAGCAGCAGCAGCAGCAGCAGAGGGAGCTGCTGCGTAGCCGCGGGACCTGCATGGGCCATTGTGTGCTTGCATGCTGCCTCATTGCTGGCAAGTATGCACTGCACATGACGAGTGCACTGTCAATGTCATTGCAGAGTCAATTGGACGGTTGCCCGTGGTTCCTGCGCTGGGAGCAGCTGGGGAAAAGGGGGAGGGGGAGGGAGGGGCGGAGGGGAAAGGGAGGGAGAAGTGGAGGGGGAAGGGTGGGGTGGAGGAGAGGAGTGATGTGAGGGGTGCTGCAGTGCTGCCAGTGTGCTGCTGGGCCTCACGTCAGGCCTGGGTTGGTGAAGGCCATTTGGAAGGGGACTGCGGTCAGGTCAGGTCAGGTCAGGACAGGGCAGTCAGCAGCAGGTGGGCAGCAGTGGGGCACTTGTTGGAGGAAGAGTAAGTGGCACAGGCCATGCTCTAAACACGGTCATAGCCCAGTGTGCATCAGTGCTTGCACTGGGTGTACCTTGCCCTTCTCACCCAACCTAACTCGCCCTGCCCCCACCCACGCCCAGCTTGCACCATCCCCTGGCCTGCCCTGCCCTTGCACGCCCCCGCTCACTGAACACCGCCGACAGCATTGCAGCAGCCACAGTGAAGTAGAACCAGCGCAGGAACCACGGGTTGCTGGGCAGGATGACCACGGTGAGAGCCTCCAGCACCCAGCTCCCCAACCCCAGCGTCCAGTCTAGGCACTGAGCCGCCTTGTTGCTCTGACCCCACTTGGAGGAGAAGTGGCGGGAGCGCAAGGACTGCGCAAGACTCGCGGAGCGGGGTTGCGAGGTGCTGTCCCACCCAGGCCCGCCCTTGACTGCCCGCCGCAGCATTGTGAGGTGACGGCTGCCCAAATTCACGCGCGCACCACGGCTGGTGGTGCGAGCGACGCTGGCTGTTTGCGCAGCAACGTCCACAGCCCGATTGTCGATGTCCACCAGAGATCGCCGACGGGCTCGCGGAGATGCCTTGGCGGCCGGGGGTCGAGGGCCGCTGCCGTGGCGGCTGCCCTCGTCACTGTGGAAGACGGGGGGATGCAACAGTCAGCAGGTATACTTATAGGAAATCGTGGAAGAAGTGTAGGAGGTTCCTGCATTTACAGGGCGGCTACCACTGCGCGCACCTGCCACTGGGAGCAGCGTCGCTTGAGGCGGAGGGTCGCTCAGTGCTCTGAGAGATGCGCAGCACCGACGGCTCCGAGATCCTCGGCAGCCGGGGCGGGGTGATGGCGCATGCGCTGTCCCGCCCCGCCGAACCTAACCGCTCCACCTCACGTCTGGCCCGCGGGCCCTCAGTGCGCGCGTTCTTGTCCAGGGAAGCTAGACGGGTGAAGGTGGGTGACGGAGCTGACCTTACCACCGCAACCCCCCTCACGTTATCGCCGCTGTCAATGCTAGATGGTGCGTCGCTACCGAGCATGGCCATGATGCGCGATAACGCGGCGCCACCTCCACTGCCACCACCGATTCCATTGCGGACGCTGGGCTCTGCCGTGTGCGTGTCAAGGTGCGGTGCGGCGTTTGGATTAGGAGTGTAGTGGTGCACGACTTGGACGAGATGCTCATCGTCGAACTTGGTGGTTCGCACCTTGACAGCCTTGCCTTTCTTGCCTACGCTCGTTTGCGCTGCGGCCAGGGCCGAGGACGAGATGGCCGGCTCGGTGGAGGGCAGTGAACGGAAAGCATTCGCGATCGGCGCAGGATCAGGACTTGCGGCAGCGGGAGGGCTGAAGCGGGTTGGGAGACCAGCAGGTCGGAAGGTGCTGGCAGGCAGCACTGGTGGACCGTGAGGAGCTGGGAGCTGGAGACTGAAGCTGTGCGCCTGAGGAGAAGAGGGTGGGTAGCCAGGGCTCTGACGGTCTGCAATACACAGTTGCAGGGGATCAGTGCAAGCCGAGGCAAGCAGCTGGCAGTTGAGCTGAGCAGGACCAGCGCATACGCATGAACATCAACATGGACGAGCATCACGGGCATGGCTTCATGGGTCGAAAAATCACTGTATTCCTATCCTTGGCATCTCAGCCCGTTCAGCCCGCCTGGCTTGGCCAACATCCCTATCCAAGGGTTTGAATGCTAGCCCCGGGTTCAACTCCTGGCCGCCTACCCATCTCCCAGGCTCACAACCCTGCCCAGAGGTTCCCATCTGATACTATGGCAGCCATGTGTCCCTGTCCCTGTGTTCCTGCTCTTCTGCACAGCCCACGTCTCACCGGCTAGCCTCTAGCACCTCCCCAGCGCAACACCACAACAGCTGTGGCACAACAGTTTTGTGGGGGCGGCAGCAAGCAGGGTGCCGTGACCCCTGGCTGAGCCTAATGCTTACTACCTCCACCCAGGTCCCAGAAGGTCAGGTAAGGTCCAGCCCTGCCTCCCAGCCCTGCCACCCAGCCCTGCCACCCAGCTCTGCTGCCCAGCCCTGCCACCCAGCCCTGCCACCCAGCTCTGCTGCCCAGCCCTGCCACCCAGCCCTGCCACCCAGCTCTGCTGCCCAGCCCTGCCACCCAGCCCTGCCACCCAGCTCTGCTGCCCAGCCCTGCCACCCAGCCCTGCCACCCAGCCCTGCCACCCAGCTCTGCTGCCCAGCCCTGCCACCCAGCCCTGCCACCCAGCCCTGCCACCCAGCTCTGCTGCCCAGCCCTGCCACCCAGCCCTGCCACCCAGCTCTGCTGCCCAGCCCTGCCACCCAGCCCTGCCACCCAGCCCTGCCACCCAGCTCTGCTGCCCAGCCCTGCCACCCAGCCCTGCCACCCAGCTCTGCTGCCCAGCCCTGCCACCCAGCCCTGCCACCCAGCCCTGCCACCCAGCTCTGCTGCCCAGCCCTGCCACCCAGCCCTGTGCCCCTTACCATCATCGCTGCTGTCAGGGGGCACGGGTGTCACCGCCTCAGCAGCGGCCTGAGGCTGGCTGCGGCCCCCTAAGTGCCAGGATGGACTCCCCTGGTACACGCCAGGAGCAGCGGCTGACACTGACGGGGCGCGCCCCACAGGCTGGGCAGGAGGATGCCGAGCAGTCACGCTTGCTGCCGACTGGGCTGGCTCCTCCATGGCCTGGCTGATCTCCTCCACCACCTCATGCAGGGACACTGCCAGGCTGCAGTTACTCTTGGGGGAGGAGAAGGAGCTGGTGATGCCCCGCTGCGCACCTGGCAGGGGCAGGGTCACAGGGGAGACCAGGCCAGGCCAGGGTCAGGGGCAAGGCAGGGTCAAGGTAGAATTAAAAAGAGGCCCCGATAGGTCCCGATAGGTCCCGATAGGATTCAGGCCCCGGTAGGTCAGGCCAAACCAGATTGTAGGTCAGGGCTAGGGTCAGGGCAGGCTAGGCCAGGTTGAGGGTTAGGGTCAGGGTTAGGGTCAGGGTCAAGGCTAGGGTTAGGCTGAGAGGCAGTGTAGGGTCAGGGTTAGGGACGTCCCCAGGACTACCTGGCCTCCTGCATGGCCCACACGCTGCAGCATGCCACCCTGGCTCACCCATATCCCTCGGTTGGCGTGGCGTGGCAGTGGGTGAAGTCTCCCCTACAACTCCTGGAGGGGCCAGCCTGCTGAGCGACTGCACACAGATGTCCAGTGGCTCTGACTGCTGCAGGGACTGTGCAGGTGCCCCTGCTGAGAAGGAGGAGGAGGGGCGGGCAGGGCCGGGTCCAGGGCCTGCCTGAGGTGAGGAGACCAGTGGGCCAGAGCCTGGGCCAGGGTTGGCGGGGGAGAGGAGAGTGACGGGGCGGGGCAGGGGAGAGGGGGCAGGGAGCCTTTGCCAAGCGCTGGGGGACCCCTGGCGGCCCTGCACGCCCAGTCCAGGCACCACACCCTGCTGGTGTTTGGGGCTGGGGCTGGTGGGGTAGCTGGGGCTGTATCTGAGGCTTGAGCTGGGACTGGGGTTGAGGCTGCATGCCGTCTCCCAGTCTGTCGCTCTCATCCACACTGATGGCCAGCAGGCTGGTGGTGGGCTGCTCGACCAGGGTGTCCGCCGTGGGCAGTGACTGGGCACGCAACCGAGTCCTGGCTACTGGCTGCTGCTCTACGACTTCCCTGCCCTCGGCTACAGCCTGTGCTGGACTGGCCAAGGGCACTGCACCAGGAGTGTGAGTGGCATGCGGGACGTTGGACCACGCCTTCCAGGAGTTATGGCCGGCATGGTTGGAGGCTGTGTGAGGAATTAGCTGGGCCGGCACGTCAGGCTGCCCAGTGGTGGCCTGCAGCCCTGGTGGCAGCGGCAGCCGGTACCCTGGCAGCCGGTTGGTGGGCTGGCCCTGTAAAGGGCAGCCAGGGAGTACCAGTGGGACCCCCATTGGGCAGGGTAGGCTGCAGCCAGTGTGCAGGGTGCCATATCCACAGGTGACTGACATCTGGGTGCAGCAGTCTGGCCAGGATCGACTAGTTGCTGCGGCACATGCTGCCGACACATGCTGCCGCCACCTGCTGCCGCCACCTGCTGCTGACACCCTGCTGCCAACACGTGATGCTGACACAAGCTGCTCCCCATCCTTATGCATTGAACAGGCTTGGAACAGAGAACCTCATGCCTGTGTCCTACAAGTACTGTGCAAGTCTGGAGTGTAGCAGCGCATGTTTTGATGGCAGGGCCCATCCTCACCTGCTGTTGTTTATCAGAGCTATAGAGGCTCAGCAGCTGCTGCTGTAGGGCACAATACTGCGGTAGCTGTGTCGCGGTGTGGAGTGAGGAGTCGTGCGATGAAGGCAAGCGCTGGAGGGTCAAAAGGTTTGGAGACATGCCAGCTTCTGCCTGACCCAGCTGGGGTTGGCCATGGCTTGGGCGCATACGATGGTGAGCTCGTTCTCCGCGATGCCAGCCCTGATGGCGACTCCTGGTCACGATGATGTTGAGGCCGTTGGGGATACTGAACTATTGCGTGTGTGCATCGTCGTGCTTTGTGGGCTGTGCTTTGGGAACGGAGCAAGCCTTGAGCATCAAGACATCGCCGATGCCAAGAGCTGGCTCCGTGATAATTAACAGGTCGGGTTTGCTACTGCACTGTTCAGCGCGCTGAAGGATTACAACTAGTGAGTTACATGTGAGACTTGCATGACAAGCAAATCACGGTGCCGTCCGTGCCAACCGCTCCCAGCTTTCTCAACTCGTCTCTTCTAGGCGAGCTTGTACTCTGCAACAATCCGCTTGCAGTCTGGGCAAGTCAGCCTCGGAACAATGGACCGCACACCACTGGTGTCTGCTCCGGCCTTAATAAGAAGCTCTGCACACAACCATACACAATCGGTTACAACTGTATCGTTGTCTGCGTGGAGCTACAGACACATGCAAGCACATCTTATTGCCATGCGTGATCATCGACACGTGGCATAGGCGATGTGCTAGGCTGCCTGAAACTGTCTGCTCACCTGAGATGTTTTGCCAGCCCGCCAGCAACGACACCTGCACGAGCAGCCCAGCATGCAGGGAGCTAGACATTGCTTCCGTCCCCGCATACCACTGCCCTCACCCTCACGGCACGGCTGCCTCTCAAGCATGTCACCAAACCTGCAGCGCGGTAAGGCCAGCCTTGTCGCGCGCCTCCTTGTCAGCCCCAGCCTCCAGCAGGGCCTGTGCACACATCATCATTGCACCACATGGCGTATTGGTCGAACGGTCACAAACATAAACACCCTGACCCATACATGGCGTTGCTGCAGACTGGGAGCCATCAGCAGCTATGCAGCTGGAGAAACAGGTCTACACCAGGTCCATGCACACACACCACCATAGTATGATGGCATCAGCCCCATCCCTGGCACGCACTTCCTTCAATGCCTCTTTCAATTAAGCCTCGCAAGCATGCTTTGACACAGCATGCCTTCCCACTACCACATTTCACTGAGCCTGGCAAGCATGGTTAACAGCTCATGCACTGCGGGCAGGGGCATGGACAAGGAAGGGGCAAGGCAGGGGCAGACAGGGGCAAGGCAGGGGCAGACAGGGGCAAGGCAGGGGCAAGGCAAGGGCAAGGCAGGGGCAAGGCACTCACAGCTGGAATCTCACGTGGAGGGTACTTGTAGTGGCCTGCTCTGGCAATGTACAGCAAGGGAGTGTCACCTGCGCCAAGCATTGTACAGTTGCAGGCTCACGTAGCAATGGCAGAAATGCAGCAGACAGGACAGCACTGATGCTGTGCAGCAGGCAGGGCAGCGAGCAGGGCAGGAGCGCCCCATGTACGCATCATGTCTGGGTTGTCCAAGGAACTGCCGCAGTCATGTTCACTCGACAATTGTCATCGACATTAACACCCAGCATGTCACACTGGGTACATGGCTGTCACCCCATGCGCCACACGCAGAGCTTCAACAGGGGGCAGCAGACGACTTGGAGCATGTGCCTGGGCCTGCCTGGGGTGGCCACGCAAAGGCACCTCCTGCCACGACTACTGCTACCCCTCAACGCCCCATTTCTCAGCTGAGGCTGGCTAGACCTCCCAATGCTGACACCCTCACTTAGTGCACAACCACTGGGCAAGGCCAAGTGCAGAGGCCTGCACAGGGCTGACCAGGACTAGGATTCATGGGTTTTCTTCACAAATAGAGCGGCTTACACAACAACGAGGAAAAGACAAGAAAATAGATACAAGATGATAGGAACCAAGGGGAGGAGCACCAAGGGGAGGAGCACCATCTTGGGTAGAGGTGTGAGGGAGGGTCAGGGTTCAACTCACCGTTTGCATCCCGCTCATTCAGGTCTAATCCTTGGCTGATTGCCACCCTGCAGGTGGGGCAGCGCAGGCGGTGTGCCACTAGTGGTTACGGATAGGGCATCGGCAGCCTGCAGTACTGAGATCAGGGCTGTCTGACTGCACCACTGAGCAAGTGCGGGGCTGCCCTGCTCCCCAGCCTTCCTTTCAGCCCCAGCTGGCATGTGTGGCTGCACGTACTTTACGCCCTGCAGGTCGAGCTTCTTCACTGCAGTCCACATGGGGGACAGGCCGGGTTCCACGCTCGTCACGCCTGCGGAGGCCTTGTAGATGCCTGTCACGATGTTGGCGATGGTCTGGCGAACGGGGTTCTGGAAGTCGGAGGCCGCACGCACTGCCGTGGCCAGGGAGCGCGCCTGTATTCACCGGAAGCATAGCTTCCACAATGCGAGATGCAGTACAAAGGAGCCGCTCATGGAAAAGAGGCGAGCTTACCGGCCGTGTGGAAAGTCTTGTGCGAGGCCAGGCAGCTCTCCGCTCTCCGAGGTTGGAGACCGCACGTGCACGCAGCTGTGAGCACGAGAGAGCCATGTTCTGTTCAGGTAGTATGAACGGGGGCCTGTCGTAAATCAATTTCTCGTCACACTATCTGCTGCAAGAACTTCTGCCAGAACCACCCATGCCCGTGTCTGTCAATGCTGGTCCACATCAACAAGTTGAGGAACCGGTTGGTACGATGTCTGTGAATGCTACTGCCACCGTGTCATCGGCCCCGCTAGACATTCCTCTTTTGATATCTGGCAGCTCCTTTAATCCTTGGAGCACCATGGCCACATTCCCAGCACCACGACGTCCAGGAGCCAACCTGCCGGCCCTTACTGGCCATCAAGCACCATCACGATGTCATCCTATCATGCAGGTTAAGCTATCAGCCAAGGTCAGCGAGCTTTGCTATGCCTCGGAGACGTGAATGACTTGCTTTCATCCCTTGCATGCAATCTTGCGTAAGCTTAGCATGCACAACCCTCGGTTAGGCAGTTCATGACCTAGCGATGCAGCAGCCATCCAGCGGCACCATGCTGCGGCGCGGTGGGGGGGCTGGCGTTGGTGGCTTGCGGCGTAGCGACCGCGTCGTGGCGGTACATCGGCGCCTGCCGCACAGCCGCAGCCTGGCGGTCTCCCGCGCTCAGCCCTTGGCGCAAGTGATCGCCGATGTGTTGAATGAGCAAGCTAAACAGCAGTCCGGAGTGAGTTGTACTTGAACTGCAGATGCTCTACATGCTACAGCACCTCCAGCTGGAATGCAGTGGTGCTGGAAGCTTGCATCCACACCTTGCAGCACGTAGTGCCTTGCAGTCACAGCTGGTAGCCATTGCATACAGTCACAGCTTGCAGCCAAGCATCAGGCACTTAAAGCTGGCCCTGAAGTGGGGCTTGTGTGGTCAGGCACGGCATGGCATGGCAGTGTGGTGGCAAACTCAGCTGGTCGTGGAACCTGTACCCCTGTCCCGCATGGTCCCCTGTCCCTGTAAGCTCAGCTGCTGGTGCACTGCCCTTGAACTTGATCAGACTGAGCTGCTCAGCAACATTGACAGCATGGGTGGTAGTGTGACCACCACCGTGGCACGGATCTGGGAGGGGGAGGCCGCCAGCCTGAAGGTGGTGGGCAGCTGGCCGGAGGGGGAGGTGGCCAAGCGCATGGCGCTGCTGGCTGTGTACCAGGTCAGTGGCAGGTAGGCGACAGGGCGGGTGGGCAGGCAGGTGGGTTGGCCATCGTGCAGGCAGACAGGCCGGCAGGCGGGTGAGCAGGCGAGTGGGTAGGGGTAGGGATTCAGTACATGGCGGGCAGGCAGGCAGGCAGGTGGGAGGTACAGCAGCAGCAGCCCCAGCCGCCCTCCTATCATCACGCCAGTCGAGCTGCTGCTACCAAAGCTTGGTCGAACTCGTAGGATCTACAGGTC
The DNA here is from genome assembly GCA_030144725.1 of Haematococcus lacustris. Classification (NCBI taxonomy): domain Eukaryota; kingdom Viridiplantae; phylum Chlorophyta; class Chlorophyceae; order Chlamydomonadales; family Haematococcaceae; genus Haematococcus; species Haematococcus lacustris. Next base: position 6,173,215 of record JASKMD010000003.1, read on the forward strand.
AGGTCTGCGTTGCAGAAGGTAGAGCAGCAGCAGCAGCAGGAGCAGCCACCTTCTCCTCTTCACCCCGTTGAGCTGGTGCTGCCAAGGCTTGGTGGTACCCAGCTGCTGCTGTGGTGTGTCGCTGCATCCCCTGCTGACCCCTTGCTGGCCATGGCCCTGCTCCTGACCCCGCCCTCAACGAACGAACGAACGAAAGAAAGAAAGATGGAAAGACACCGCCCTTGCTGTCAGGCGTGCATTGAGGGCGACGAGTAGCCTTGGGGCATGCCCTTGCTACCCTCCCACTGGAGACCCCGCCCTGAAAGACTACGCCCTTGCTGTCGCTCGTGCATTAAGGGAGGAGGAGAATAGCCTTGGGGCATGCCCTTGCTACCCTCCCACCGGAGACCCCGCCCTCAACCCTGACTCAGCCCCTGCTCTGCTGCTGCGGCTCTCAGGAGACAGTGTGGCGGCGCAACCAGCTGCTGGCCGCCACATTCAAGAGGGTGCTGAGACACCGCCCCGGACTCTTCCCACAACAGTCCACCAAGCAGGTCAGCAGGTCAGCAGCAGCAGCAGCAGCAGGGCAGGCGCAGGGGCAGCAGGTCAGCAGCAGCTGCAGCAGCAGCAGCAGGGCAGGCGCAGGGGCAGCAGGTCAGCAGCAGCAGCAGCAGCAGCAGCAGGGCAGGCGGAGGGGCAGCAGCAGCAGCAGGGCAGGCGCAGGGGCAGCAGGTCAGCAGCAGCAGCAGCAGGGCAGGCGGAGGGGCAGCAGGGCAGCAGCAGCAGCAGGGCAGGTGGAGGGGCAGCAGGGGCTTGGGTGTGAGCAATGACGTTGAAACGGTGCTGCCCTTCCACTGTGGCTGAGCCACCTACACTGCCAACCACCAACCAACTGTAACTGCCCCACATACCGGGTGAGAAGAGGTTGATGTTGCTGCTGGGCCAAGCACTACTTTACCACCCCCACCGCACCCCACCCCTCCATTGCCCCTCGACCCCCCCTGGCCCTGCCTTCAACCTCCCAACCGCCACCAACTGCCGCCCCGCCTCCCCTCCCCTCCCCCAGGTGCTGGACACGCTGGCCGCAAACACCATGAACGGCGCGCTGGAGGCGCTGGGCATCCCTGAGCTGCTGCAGCTGGCCGTGGTGGTGGTGCCGCTGGAGCAGCTGGAGGGGGTGGTGCGGGAGGCGGTGGGCAGGGCAGGCCAGGAGCTGAGGGCGCGAGCGCTGGTGAGAGGGCGGGTGAGGGGGGCGGGTGAGGGGGGCGGGTGAGGGGGGCAGGTGTGGGGGCTGGGTGAGGGGGGCCGGTGAGGGGGGTGGGTGAGGGGGTTGATGAGGGGGGCGGGGGGGGGGGGGTGGGGCTGTGGTATGTGCGGGCGTGGGTGGTGCCTCATGTGCATGGAGGACATGCCTATCTCAGGGCGGCCTATCTCCGCCCACCCCCTACATGTCATGGGAGGGTGCCCCCACGCAGCCTGCAACCAAGGCAATCAGGGCGGCAGCTGGCAGGGGTGTGACGTCACTCAGGGTCAGGGCCTGCAGGGCGGAGGGGCGCACCAAACCAGCAGAGCCTCTCACACTACGCCGTCTCTGCCCCTGCCTCTGCCACTGCCCTGCCGCTGCCGCTGCCCCTGCCCCCTGCCCCCAGGCCCGGCCCTCCCGCCGCCCCCCCCCCCGACCTCCAGCCTGAGCTGCGGCGTGTGAGTGCTGCCTGGGTGTACCCGCGCCCACCTGGCCCGCCTGCGCCTGCACCACGCGCCCGCCATGGAGGCCACGGCCCGTGCCCTGGAGCACCTCAGGCGCCAGGCGGCTAGGAGGGCGGCGCCAGCACTGGAGTGAGGCGGGGCGGGGGGAGAGGGGGTCAGCCAAGCGGGGGGCGCCTGGCTGTCATGGCTGTCAGGGTCAAGGGGGGCAGGGGGAGGAGCAGGAGGAGGGTCAAGGGGGGGCAGGGGGAAGGGGCAGGGGGGGGGCAAGGGGTAGGGGCATGGTCAGGGTCAAGCCCCTATCACTATCACTTATGCTGGGTACTTTGTTTCTAAGCCATCCTGACTCGCCACTCTTCATCGCACTTAAATAATCAAATATATATGACTACCGTACTATCTCTTTTGATTCGCCAGGCCCCGATGAATAAAGTGGAATACTCTACCCCCAACCCCCAACAGCCTTCCCTTGCATAACATGTCAATCCTCCGTGGTTTACACACTTCTTGCACCGG
>JASKMD010000003.1:6175913-6275777 GCA_030144725.1 Haematococcus lacustris
TCAACTCCTCAGCAGGTGCCGGTCAACAGTGCAGCGGCGGCAGTGAGGGTGGCGGTTGGGCGGGAGGTAGGAGTAGCAGCACCAAAGACTTTGAGGGCAAAGGCGATGCAGGTCGCATCGGAGGGGAGGCTAGGTGCAGCACCACCGGTGGCAGCAGCAGCAGCAGCAGCAGCAGCAGCAGCAGCCCAGCAGCAGGCCAGCAGCAGCAGGGGCCAGCAGCAGCAGCAGGGGCCAGCAGCAGCAGCAGCAAGCCGGGTGGCACGCAGTGTTGGCCAGGGGCCGGGCCCTCCCCCTTGCTGCCCTGCTGGCTGCAGCCACCCACCCCTCCACCCCACACCCCAGGGGGTCCTGTCAGAGCTGCGGGGGAGGGGTGTGGTGAGCAGGGCGCTGGAGCAGCGTCACCCCTGGCAGTGGCCGGAGGGTTGGGGGTGGCTGAGTTCTGCAGGCCGCCTCCCTGCCGTCAGCCTCTGCTGCGTGACGCTGCTGCCTGCTGGCCTTATGGACCTGGCTGTGAGATGGGGGCTGGGCAGGGGCATCAACGGCAGGCAGAGCAGGAGCAGGGGCAGGGGCAGCAGGGGCAGGAGCAGGGGCAGCAGGGGCAGCAGGGCGCAGGGGCAGGGGCAGGAGCAGGAGCAGGGGGCAGGGGCAGGGGCAAGATCAGCTGCAAGGGCGAGGGCAAGGGTGGGGGCCTGGGGGGGTGGGTCACCCCCAAGCCTCACCCCCAACAGCAGCAGCTGGTGTCTCGGTGGACCCCCCTCCTCCCTACACCACCCTGCCTGCCCCACTCCCCCCCTCACCATCTGTTGCCATGCTCCTCCCACCCCACTCCCCTCTCCGCACCCCCTTCCAGGACCATCAATCCCCCCAGGCTACTCCAACCGTTGGTGGTGGTGGTGAGGAGGAGGAGGGAGAGGTGTCGGATGATGGCCTGCATGCTGCCCTGCATGCCCGCAAGGTGTCCATGCGGCGCATGCACAGTGGCCCACATGGGGGCGGCAGCCCCCCTGGCGCCATGCCCTTCACCACACTGCCCCCTAGCCCAGGGCTGTCAAAAGAAGCACCAGGGCGGCTGCACCTCCACCCCTGCCCTGCTGCCCCCCACCTGATGAGAAGGGGCCATCAACCTGGCTTGCTCATGACCCAACTGCTTCAAGCCACCAGCATCAGCAGTGGCGGTGAGCCCAGCTCTGCTGTTGGCACCGCCTCCCCAGCAGGCGGTCTTGGCTCCAGTAGAGCCGGAAAAAGAGCAGGTGCTGACAACCGCGATGGTGGGTTTCGCGCGGGTGGGGAGCTGCAGGCCTTGAGCCGGCGTGGCAGGGCCCAGTCCCATAGCCAGTGCCCAGGCGGCCCGGCCCTGCTGCCCCGCACCAGCCTGGGTGGCCACAGCAGCGCAGCCGACAGTGAAGGCGATGCCCCAGGCTTGCAGGTCAGTGGGGTAGGGCAAGCTGAACAGGTCGGTGGGGCAGGGCAGTGTGGTGGTGCAGTAGGCAATGTTACTGTTTGCACACGTCTGAAGCATGAGAGAGACACCACACCATCCCAGACATGTCCTGCATCCCAAACTGCGTAAGGGCCTCTAATCAGGCCTCTTTCAACTGAGGCCTCTAAGCAGCACACCACGATCACCCTTCCTGCTAAACCCTAGCTAAACCCTAGCTAAACCCTAGCTAAACCCTAGCTAACTTAAACCACTGTCCACTGCCCGGCTCTGTGGACAGGTGTGCTCTGTGGTTATGCTTCTGTCCCCCTGTCCGCTCTGTCTCTTTGTTTCAGTCCCTGTTGGCTCTGTGGTGTGTACCGGGTCATGCCACTGGCACGCAAACGGCTTATCGCATATACAGCACTCCCACACCATCTGCCTCGTCCGCTGCGCACGCCAACGAATGCCCAGGGTGCTTGCCGACCTCTGACGCAGGGCTATGCGTCGCTTTACGAGAGCACCGCGGCCTACGACGACGGCGACGATGGTGATGACGGGGAAGGCGAGGAGGGCGAGGACCACGTGACGGCCCGCCCAGGGATGTCGCCCAGTCCTTTTGCGCCGGCCGCTAGCCACGCGACGATCGGCACGCTGCTCCATGCTTCGAGGGCAGGTCAAGAGTTTACCCTCGCTGCACAGAGGGTGGGAGGCGCCAGCCCCACGTCTCGCATCGCAGCAGCCAGGTTTCAGCCTCGCAATAGCCCGTTGAACCAATCGCCGGGCTGAATTATTACCTGTGGCTGTGTCTTGCTGTGTACTGGGCGCGGAGTTCTTGTGGCATGCACTTGAAAGCAACTGCAATATGTCAGGCTGCCTGGGGCCTTCTGCTGCCTTGTTGTGATGCATGCCCCTGTGGAAGTGGATGGGTTGGGTGGAGGTGTTCAGTGTATTTCGGAACTTCGCCCACGGAAGTGACGTGATATGTTGACATGGCTACTGATTGTCTAGTTCTGGTTGCCAATCAACTTCCTGGTTTGGACATGTGAAGGCGATCAAGGTGGGTAAAGCTGGGTAACCGTACCCTGTACTTACACCGTACCTGTTTTAGTTGGTAGGCTACAGTCCTCAGGCTGCTCGAAACAAAGGCTGCGAGCTCGTTGTTGTAAATGCGTCGGGCCACAGCGCAGTCATGAGGCGCGACAGACTATTGCTATGCCTGCGTGCCCATTGCCCACTTCAGCTCCCCCCATCCGGTGTGTGTGCTTCTAGCTAGAACTCCTACAGCTCATGCTCATGAATGTTGAGGGTCAGGCCAGTGGTTACCTTTGTTATTGTTTATTAAGCACGTCAAGCCCCTGATCCGTGATTCAAATCTGTGTCAGTAGCGCGGAACAGCCGCATTAGTACCTCTTTGTGGCGATGTCTAGCCGTGTGTGGTGTTTCTTTACTTGCACACACTGATCAAACTTCAGGCATGTATTGGACTTGGGTCCGCACAGGTTCTGTTGGTTCGCATGCAGTTGGCTCTCAGTAGAGTTAGCGTTACTCAATGTGCCCGTTCTATGTCTGTGTAGCTCTTGCTGCTGGAAGATAAACTTCTGTTACTCATGCACAGTTAGGAAAATGCTGCGAGGCTAGCAGCTACGCCCTTTACGCAGCCATTCCCCTATCACCTGCGAGTAACTGCATCTTGCGCCATTACAATCTAGCAATGATGCAGCACTAGGCCGCAGGCGAGAAAGTCATGGCCGCCACGACGAGCAACGTCTTTGGACTCTTGGGCGATGATGACGCCCTTGACGTAGACGTGCAGTCATTAGCTGCTAAATCTGCACCTGCCAAAGCGCCTGAGCCGCAACCCGCAGCACCAGCGCCCACTAGGCCAAACGCCAAGCCAGGTGCGCTTTCCGCTCGATCAGGCTTGCGAGTGGCCGCCCAGTGGACATGCGATGTGGCGTAAACACTGCATGCAGTGAACGACGCACCTGCTAGGCCTGAGGGCGGCCGTGGTGAACGGGGTAGGGGCGACCGCGGAGGCAGGGGTCGTGGTGGCCGGGGCGATGGGTATGGCCGAGGGGGCAGGGGCTACGGCCGTGGTGACCGTGGGCCAGAGGTCAGCAATGCTGGCGAGCCCACGGACGGAGCAGTTCCTGCTGTCCCGGCTGCCCCTGTCCATGGCGGCGAGGACCGGCCGCGTGGCAGGGGCTACGGATATGGCCGGGGCCGTGGAGGAAGGGGTGAAGGATATGGCGCGCGCCGCGAGTATGACAGGCACGACGGAACTGGGCGAGGGTACGTGCATTTGTTCAGCCAATTCTCTTTGATTCTTCCTTCAGATCCCAGCGTTCCGGCTGAACCTGCAGGCATGAAGGGCTCAAGCGCGGCGGCGCTGGCAAAGGCAATTGGGGTACTGATGCCGACGACATCCAGTAGGTGGAACAGCATCAGGAGCATGAAGGCAGGCATGAAGGGCGCAGGAAACCAGCGCTGGCGCCTTTGCTGCAGGCCTGTTGAAGAAGCGAAGGCCGATGTTGAGGAGGCAGCGCCAGCGGCCAATGGCGAGGAGGTTGCAGCTCCAGCAACAGACGCAGTGCCAGAGGTTGAGGCTGCGCCGGAGCCCGCGCCAGTGCCAGAGGAGAAGGTGAGATAATCTTCCACTGCCGTGATTAGCAGCGAGTGCACGCAGCTTCTCTCGAGTGCGCAGCTTACTGAAGCCGAGGCTTTCCACATGCTGGCTGATTCCTCAGGAGATCAGTTTGGAAGAATATGAGAAGCAGCTGTTGGAGAAGAAGGCAGCTCTGAACAAGGTGGCTGAGGTCAAGGCCGTATCTCTGGATGACTTCAAGGGCATGAAGGTGAGCTGACTTGCAGCTGACTAACCAGCTGTGACAGCAGCATGCGTGTTGGACCAACTGTGCTGATGCTGCGATATAAAAGTAGCAAATAGGCTCTGAAGAGCTAGTGTCAGTGTGTTGCATGATATGACAGCAGCTGGTGCAACGCGATACCCAGATGTGCTGCAGTACCGTGCCTGGCAGCACTGAGCAGCTACAGGGCTGGCCTTAAAACAGTGGTTGGGGGGTCCTAGGGACCTAGTTGCATGTGTGCTGTTGCTGTCTCAAGGGTCAGGGTTGAGGTTGGGGCAGTGGCTGGGAGAGCCTGTGCTGTGCAGTCTGTGTGCACAGCCTCAGGCTACCCTCTAATCAAAGGCCTAGTGTGCAAGAGTTCCGGGGTCAGGGTGCCGGGCCCGTGCTTAGATGCAGGGTGAACCCAGGTGTCCTCCCAGGCAGTGGTGGCGGCTGATTAAGAGCGTGTTGTGCCGCCCTCCCCTGCCAGGGACCAGCACAGCAGCGCTGCTTGGTGTAGGTGGCCCAGCTGTTCATCAGGTCCCGGCATTGGCAGTGACAGGGACGCAGGCGTGCAGCTGCTGCTTGCGCAGTGCTTGCAGGAGGCAGGGTTGGCATGGTGCAGTGTATGCAGTCGTCCTGCATCTACCCTCACCCTAGGCACTTGGTTGCCCTATCACCTCTTTGCTGGCTGCTTGAGCTGCTGCCCGCTCCTGCTGCTGCTGCTGTTGCTGCTGGTGCAGACGTACGCCCGCAAGGAGGTGGATGAGGAGGTGCCAGGTCTTGAGCTGCTGGTCAAGAAGAAGGACGCAAAGGCGAAGGAGGACACTGCCAAGGACAAGCCGAAGAAGCAGGTGTGTGGTGTGGGCACAGCTTACCATTGGCTTGACAAGCCAGATGGTGGTTGGGCAGGTGACAGGTGGATAGGTGGTTGGGCAGTTGGTGTGTGGATGGCTGCCACCATGTGTGTGGCCCCTACAGCTTTCACCTTCAATGCCAGCTACTGCCTATGTGCTCTGCATCAACGCCCATGGCATCTCTGCACCCCAGACCATCTCCACCCTAACCCTAGCTACCTTCACCCACATACACATTTCTGTCTCGACCTGACTGATGATCTCTTTCCTGAGCCCCTCTCCTTGCATGTCACACCTGGTTGCTGTGACCTGTTGGGCCGCAGGTCCAGACCTTGGAAACTGGTTTCCGCATCGCGGAGGGCAACGACACCAGTTTTGGACGTGGAGGTGGTCGCGGTCGTGGGGAGGGCCGAGGCCGCGGTGACAGGCCCTTTGGTGACCGACCCTTCAGCGGCCGTGGTCGCGGCGAGGGTGGCCGCGGGTTTGGTGGTGAGGGTGGTCGTGGGGAGGGGCCAGTAGATGGCGGCCGGCCAGAGGGCAGGGGTGACCGCCCCTTCAGCGGCAGGGGCCGTGGTGAGGGCCGCGGGTTCTATGGCGGTGGCAGGGGTGGTGGTGGTGGTGGCAGGGGTGCCAACATCGCAATTGATGATACCAATGCCTTCCCTTCGCTGGCTTAACCAGGTCATGCTGAAAACCAGGCTGTAAGCTGGTCAGCAAAGCTGGCAGGTGCTCGGGTTGGTGGCAAGTGTGGCAAGGCTGCAGCTGGAGGTTGACAGGAGCAAGTGCAGTGAGGCTGCGGTTGTCATGGTGTCGGTCAGACCCAGTCAGCGCCAATGTCAGTTGGGTATGTGGCGCACCTTGGTTGTCACCCTTCTCTACAAATGTGCGTGATGCATGCCCTGACATGGGAGCTTTGAATCGCATTTCAATGTCCTGGCCACAGGGAGCATCGCCATGATGGAGTGATAGGGTTGACCGAGTCCTCAAATCGTTAGCAAAACTTTAGATCTGTGATGATGTGCAAAGCTTGCAAACCCTGTTGAGCGATTTTGGTAAACATGAAAGGGATGCGGACAACCGCCAGCGAGGAGAGGGCACCTGGTCACCCCTCCCATTGAACCACCGCGTGAGGGACATTTGACTTTGCGGCGTGCTTGGTAAGAGTTGAGTTGTTTTAACGCGAAATGCCTTATCTCTGCGCCGCGCTTGCGCCTGCGCGCCCGAGCTGCTGGCACCCACGGTGACCGGCAGTCTGCCAGGCACACGAACGGTTCCGCTGTGCGCGATGGGCCTTTCAAGTGTTGCCTAACAACACCCTCAACGCGGGATGCAGAGTTCTCCGCTGCAGTACACTGCGGTACACTTTACGCATGGAGCCCAGTTTTCTCAACGTCATCTTACACGGCCAGCTCAATCCCACTCTGCCTGCTCATTCAGATGCTCCAGTACCATGTACCGTAGGTCAGCACGCAAGGTGTTGGCTGGCACATACAACCCCACTGCCTTGCAATACACGTTTAACATTTTCACGCTCAGCTTCTTGCCCAAGGTACATAGCTGCTTCACGCTGTCTGGTGCAAATGAGTACAGAAGGGTGAGGCACTCGTCGTCCCAATGCTTGTCATCCCTCTTCTGATCGAACATGGGCATGGCCTCAAAGGGCTTAGTGATGGCGGGCTTCATACACACACCCCTTGGTGCGGGGGTCATGCATTGGGCACATGCACATGCAGTCTGTGACCACTCGACCTGGATCCCTGCAGCAGGGAAGAAGCAGCTATGCATGCTCATAGAGCCGGGGATGGATGATGCAAAGGCATGTGCATCCCGCTGTGGAGCACTGCAAAGCTTCACCTCCTGTGTGCTCAGCTTCAAGCACCACCGATGACCCACACTAGCTCGTGCACGGTGACAGCGGCGAAGTGCCGGAGACTGCCCGGCCCGACCCTGAATGCATGCACGCTACTCTAGATTCTGTTGCGCTGCCTCTGACACCCAGTGGCGGTCCAGGCCAGTTTGTTGAGCAAATGCACTGACAAGCGGCTGCTCTAGCAATTCTGGAGGCACCAAGCGTGCCAAAACTCTCCTTGCTGTCACGTCATCTGTGTGTTGGCCCCCCCTCTTGCCACACGTGCCGGAGTCCATGAGCAGCTGCACTCTATCGAGCAGTAAGCATGCCACCCTCTGTTTTGTGGTGGGACACTGCTGCATGGCTTGTTGCACAGCCACCTGCAGCTGGGGTCAGGCGTTCCCAACTACCTGAAAACCACCCCCCTGTGATACGAAGACCGTATCTCCGCAGCCACTCAGTCAAAAATATATGTAAACAGTGCTTTGAACAGAGGAGAGTCATATCTACGAAATGGCAGACGCAGCAAAAACTATCTCGCTCTCAGCGGTGCTCAGTGCCTGTCCAAAGATAAGCATTTGAATTCATGCGATTTCGCCACATGCGAGGCGCGCCGCACTAGCACGCTTCGCCACGCTGTTGTGAGTGGCACCTGCAACACGCAGCAGCAGTCGGAACATGTTTTGCTTTTGGCATGTGGACGCGACGACGGCAGTCGTGACGACTGGATACCACTATGAGCTTTTGGAGCTGCTGCTGGCGCTAGTGCATTACCGGCTGCTCTACTACGCTTAAACAAGGTGCTAGGTGCAGTACGTGGTGTTGTCTCACCTTGCTTTGTTGCCCTCGACTTGTTAGCTGCAGGTGCCCCACGCTTACGTGACGTGCTTGCCGCTGCCAGCTGTTGCTGCTGCTGAGGGGGTGCACCAGCAGGCACAGCCAGCTCAGGGGTGGTGCCTGCAGGTGTCAGCTGCTGCTGAGGGGGCGCAGCTGCGGCAAGCTTCCCACGGATGTGGGTGCACACGTGGCTCAATAGCTTGGGTACCCTCCAGCTCGTGTGTACCTCCTGCTTGTGAAACTGGAGGTATGACTGAAGCTGCTTTCCTGTCATCTTCATTGCCTCCTCGACAGTTGTGTGGCCATAATCATGCCCCCCCAAGGCAAGGGCATGGGCCGCTGCAAGCCGCTGTTGGCACGCATGGTCACCCACATTAATCACAACCCTCCCGACCTTGTGCGCTGCATCTGTGATCTGGCGCTCTGCCTTTGCTGACCGCTGTGCTGCAGCTGTGGCATCCCCCTTACGCCGCACTTCAGCTTGGAGCTGACCCATATGCTGCTGCAAATCATGAACATCCACAGTCTTCATGGCCTCCTTGCATGTGTGCAGGGACATCAACTGCAGCAGAGCTGGCAGCTCCATGTACCTGCCACCACCATGCTTCAACAGCTGCAACAAGGACTCCACTGGGGCATTGGAGATGGGGCAGGCAAGGTAGTACTGTTCGAGGTGAAGGCGCAGTGCGGGGCTGCCAGGGTCGCCGTTCACAGCCATGGCACGAATGTCAGATGCATATTGACGCCAAGTGCCATAAGGGTCCTCTTGCTGTTGCTGCTGCTGCATCCGCTGCTGCTGCTGCTGCTGCTGCTGCCCATCCTCAGGCGGCGGCAGCCGTAGCTCGGCATGGTACACCACATCAATCGCCACTTCCATGCGCGTAGCTTGGTCTGTGCTGCCAAGAGCAGCGAAGAGGTGGGGCAAGGCCATTTGAGCCTGCACATGATGCTGGTAGTAAGTCCACATAGCACCACAGTGCTCCTGCAAATAGGTCGCAAGCTGCTGCTTCTGCTGCTCGCACTTATCTGATGGCACCAAGTGTTGCAGCTGGCTATGCAGACCTGCCTCAACACCTCCTCACAAATGCACCCATCAAATTGCACCCATCAAATTGCACCCATCAAATGCACCCATCAAATGCACCCATCAAATGCACCCATCAAATGCACCCATCAAATGCACCCATCATGCACCCATCAAATGCACAAATTGCACCCATCAAATGCACCCATCAAATTGCAGGTGTATTGCCTTTGCGCGCAATAGTTGGTCTGAAAGCAGGCAGCAGAGCAAAGACATGCGGTTATTCCCAGCCTCAGCCCCCCCTCAACCCTCCCCTCAGCCCCCCCTCCCACCCCCTACCACTCCCTTCCACCCCCTTCCACTCTCTCCCAGCCCCTTCCACTGCCACCACTTCCACCCCCTTCCACTCTCTCCCAGCCCCTTCCCACCCACGCCACCCTGCCTTCCCCTTTGCATCTTACCAAGGGTCTTGCGCCGCATGTAGGTGGACACGATGTGGAATTCACGCCCAACTGTGGATGTCTTGCCTGGCCGGTGAGGGTTGGGGAGGACGCACTGCTCAGAGACGAAGAACTGTCGGCACTTGGAGAGGGCACGGCGGCTGACACCGGTCTCTAGATGCAACCTGACGGTGCTCAAGCAGTGTTGAGCATTGTAGGGTGCAGTCCGGGCTGCTGGCCTCCCCACAGGGCTCTCTTGAGTTGGAATGAAGATGTCAGTTGGTGAGGGTGCTGGGCTGAGCTGCTCCGCCATGCTGCCCATGGGCCGGCCATGGCTATCCAGCCTTCCGTAGCCAGCCTCTGCACACCGCCTCAACACCTCCACTGAGACGGGGTGTTGCTCCAAAACCAGCAGCTGCTGCCTCTGCTTGAAGGTGAGTGGGGAGCGGTGGGGGCGGTGTTTGTTCCGGTAGATATGCACCTGACCCTGGAGGCGGTGTCGAGCAGCCCGTAGGGAGTGATTGGTAGCTGCCGCTCTGCATGCCACCTGCTGCAAAGCCGTGTGCTCACCCTGCAGGCTTTGGTGTGCTGCCTGCAGGTCGCCTAGGTCGCCCTGCAACCCATCCACTGTGCCCATAAGGGACTGCTCCACATCCCTCAACCGCTGCACCTCAGCCTGCAGATCACGGTTTGTCGCTTGTGCCGTACAAGCTGCAGCCTTGATGTTGTTAGGGCAATGCAGATAGCCAGCCCTTGGCGACTTGTTTAGTGCATAGAGCTGAGCACTCTTGGCCTTGCTTAATCTCTTCTTGGTTCTCTTCATGGTTAGGGATTGAGAGGTGGGTGGGTGAGTGGCTGAGCGGGGCTACGGGCTTGGCTCGGTGGTCAGGGTGATGGGGGGTGATGGATACGGAGATGGGTGAAGGAGAGGTAGGGGGGAGATGGGTGAAGGAGAGGTTGGGGAGAGGTAGGAGGCGAGGAGAAGGAGGGTTAGGGGGCAGGAGGCTGATGGCAGGCTTGGAGGAGGGGCTACTGGGAGCTGGGCGGGGTAGACGAGGTTGGGAGATGGTGGGTTAAGGTGTGTTGGTGGTGGCCATGTGGCGGAGTGGTCAGCCAAGCTCAGTCGGCTCCTCATGCACCTGTAGCCATCAGCATGTGTACCTTGTAAGCGGTCCATCTTGTCACATACAGACCCAATAATTGAGTTGCATAGTGCCATGGACGCGTTAATGAGTATGCTACAAAAGATTCGTGTGCGGCCAGGCTGTTGTTCAATGGTTGAAAACATATAGCGGATAATAGTTGGAGGGGGTTACTAGACCCTACTGTGCCGCCCACCAATACAGCGATACAGCGATGTCGCACACGAATTCGGGTTTCTTCACATCCTCGCCAAGCGGCCTGCACCATCAGGAACCTCGCGCAGCCATGTTTGCTGGACTTCAGTGGTGTGCGCCACCGACATGTCGTGCATCGCTAACGGATAGCCAAGGACGTAGCTTACCGGTGTAGCTAACCACGGTCTGCGATTGGGACACATTCGGGGTCACATGTGGCTACCCGCATCGAAAGACTCCGATGGCAATTCCAGTCTTACATTAAACGCGCAATATCACATCGCAGCAGACGCAACAAACGTTACATCAAAAGATTGAGTAGGTGGGCTGCAGTTGCATGAAGATTGCCAACCCCATGTTGGGAACGCCTGAGCTGGGGGCTGGTGAGCACTCTGTCCAACAGCTGAGCCTGCTGGTCTGCTGAGCCACATCGCCCAAACACCTCCATCACCTCCTAACCCATGCGCTCAGTGTGCTTGTCATGGGTGCTGCTGCTGATCCGCGCTTCCTTGCGCTGCCAGTGTGGGCTGCAGGACAATGCCATCCAATAGGGCTGGCGCTGAATGGCTCTAAGCCCATAAGGCATCAGCCATCACGGCCGGAGTGCCCTTTGGTCGGAGTGCCCTTTGGGTGTGAGAGAACAAGTGACATCGCCTCTTGGGTAGAAGTAGGCGCTCAGCAGGTGTGAGCTGATATGAGCCTAGTGGCGCAATGCCTCCGAGGAAGCGGCCCAGTGCCGCGGAGGAAGAGCCGCTTCCGATTGAAAGCCCGCGAAAACAAGGTTCGTCGTGTGGTCCGCTGCAACTGTGCAGTGCAGAGAGCTCCGCGCTGCTCACTTCGCTGCTGTTCATGCCAGCGTAGGTCCTAGCGTCCCTCCAGCCAAACAACGCGAGGAGCGAAGGGCTGAATGGAGAACTCAGCGCCGACAGGTACGCACTCCCGCCTTGTATGCCCCAGCACTGCTCGTGTCCCCGCACTATTGGTGTCCCCGCATTGCCGGCCTGTCAAAATATTGATCGTAATTGGCTGCAGGTGATCAAAGTCCCGGGTGGCGCCGTGCTGCGCGGCTGCAAGAAGACGAAGCGAAAGCTACTGGCCCATTTCCAGCTGAGGGCCGGCATCCATTCTCAGCTCCGCGTCATCGCGTCACTGTATGTGCTCAGGATCTTCCTGACATGCCTTGTGGGCTACTCCACCCCGGGGTACCCCAGCGCCCCTACACCTCCAGCCGTGCAGCCTCCCCGTGCACAAGATGCTGCACCCCTACCCCCACTCCCCCTGCGTGTCCCTGCCCAGCCAGCCAGCATGGCTATGGACTGGGAGCCTGAGGCTGAGCCAGAGCCGGATCCTGAGCCAGAGCCTGAGCCTGAGCCTGCCCCAGCACCACCCACCCTGCGCCCACCCAGCGCCCGCCTTGCTGCCCGCCACCCCCCACCAGCAGCTCCCACTGGGCCACCCATGCCCTTGGACTGCGAAGACCCAGTCATGCTGCAGCAGCTCAAGGTGTTTTGCCTGTACTTTGCTAACTCCAACTTCCTCACCCCCTACGACCAGCTGCAGCGGCGGCTTGGGCGCCCTGGGCAGAACCTACACTACAGCATCAAGCCTGCCTTTGACGACCCCAGCAACCAGGAGCTACTGGCCAAGCTGCAGCAGCTGGGCAGCGCCAACTTCACCGGTGACCACAACACCATCAGCCATCACTCCATGCAGCTGGCGGTCGCCATGCAGCAGCACTACTCCAACCCAGGCAAGTGGTGGTGGTGCATAGACTCTGGACTTGGACCTTGCCATAGACTCAGGACCTGGACATAGACTTGACATAGATCTGATGTAGACCTGACCTGACCTGCATGCATGCAGAGCGCTATGTCAAGCTCTACGCCAAGGCAGCCAGGGCCATGCTAGGATGGAGCGGGGAGGAGGCCCAGCTCTTCACCAAGCTGACGTGTGGGTACAGCCTCAACACTGACAGCCCCGAGCTACAGGCTGCCCACCTGGACAAGGCGCATGTCAACGACCTGATGGAGGAGGCAGCCAAGCAGCGGAGACTGCTGGCCCTGGAGGAGGGAGACACCTTGCCGTGTCCCTGCCCTGCCGCATGCGCCATGCGGTGCACGTGTGCAGGTGCCTGGAGCAGTGGCAGCAGCCCCCCACCACACCCGTGCCAGGCAAGCCAAAGCGTGGCGGGCGTAGGGTGGGGCCCCGGGTCCTGACCTGCCCACCCCCCTTCACCCTCACCCCCTTGGCCAGGGCAGGGGTGCACTTCGTCAAGGTGGACAGTAGGGTGTTGCATGGGGTGTGCAAGCAGCTGGGGCTCACAAGGGAGACAGAAAAGGCGTTCACCGCAGAGCCAACCCGTAGCAACCATTGGGACAGGTGGTTCAGCACAGGCAAGCTGGCCAACCAAGGCTTTAAGTTCGAGCGGACGGTGGAGACCGATGGTGTCAGTGTATGTGTGCACTACACCCGCCCCCTTCCAACCCCTCCTGCCCCACCCTCAGCAGCAGGCCCCTCCAGCAGCAACAGCAGCCCAGCGGCAGCCCCAATTGCAGCAGCACTAGCGGCCCATGAGTTGGGACTGCCCCGCATTGGCAAGGGCCTAGCTGAGCAGCGTGACTTCGTGTTCAACCCAGACACTCAGATTGGGGTGGGCATCGACCCCGGCGTCACTCAGGCAGTCAGCGCAGCCTCTGGGGTGTGGGACCCGATGACAGGCCAGCTGCAGGCAGACCAGCTGCGCCGGTGGAAGCTGACCAAGGGCGAGGTCAAGCATGGCAGTGGTCTGAACAATGCCGGCCGTGACACTGAGCGGTGGCTAGCACCGATCAAGCCCCACCTCCTGCACCTGGCAGCAGCAAGCTCAGCTGGCACCTCCCTGGTGGCCAACCTGAAGCACATCACCACCACCCTGGCCACCTGGGATGCGGTGTGGGAGGTGTGCCTGGACCCCAAGTGGGCAGAGCAGCGGCTGAGGCTGTACGGAGCCCAGGACCGGACACTGGAGCAGTTCTTCAAGAAGGTGAGGGTGGGTGGGAGGGTGGGTGGAAGGGAGGGAGGGTTAAGGGCTGGGAGGTGGTGGGTAAGGGACTGAAAGTTGGATTGGTAGGAAGTGAGCATGGTGCTGCCTGTGATATGCCTGTGACATTCCGGTGTCCAACCATGTCAGCCACCATGTCATCCACCATGTGTGTGCCTTGTGTGCATGGCTGCAGTTGGAAGAGGACATGGCGGAGGTTTCCATGGAGCGCCATGGGCATGCCAAGCAGCTTGTGGTGTTCTTTGGCGCTGCCAGCATTGGCACAAGGGGGGGCTGGGGTGCTGATGCGGTGCTGCGTGCCTGCTGCAAGGTGGTGTGCAGGACCAGGGGGACAGACCAGCGGCGGGGCAGGGTGGTGCTAGTGGATGAGCACCGCACCAGCCGGGTCAGCTCAGCTGTGAATGGCCAGCAGCCCTGTGAGAGGCAGCTGAACAAGCGCAGGGCCACCAGGCCTGCTGGCTGGAAGCCCCCAGCAGGGCAGGTGCACCTCCGCCTGCTGCGGCCAGCCTGGAGCCAGCAGCGTGGCCAGCCAGTGCGGGGCATGATGTGGTGCCCAGTAGTGCCCCCCCGCAAGCCCCCCCAGGCCCCATGCAGCAGCAGCCAGGAAGCCTCACAGGCAGCAGCCTCAGAGCCAGGGCCGAGCACTCCCCTGCCAGCCAAGCGCAGCAAGCGCATCAAGGCTGAGCCGGCAGCTGAGCCCACAAAGGGCAAGGGCAAGGTTGCTAAAGCCAAGCCAGCACCACAGCCAGGCAGGTGGCTGGACAGGGACTGCAATGCAGCGCTGAACATGCAGCGCATTGGGGAGAGCAAGTGGCGCCCGCTGGAGCTGTGCTACTGGCCAGAGCAGGGAGCTTTGCCAGCCAAGGGCAAGGAGTACCCTGGCCTGGGCTACAAGCGAGTGCGAGACAAGCCACCCAAGGCCCAGCAGCAGCAGCAGCCTGCTGTGGCACAGTAATGTGTGCCCCCTTTGTTGAGCTGTCATCAGCATACACGCTTAGTGCATGTTTTGTCATGCCAACTCTATGCATAGCCCTGTCACAGGGGTCAGGCAATGCTGTAGGTGGTAGGCGACCGTGACCATGTGTATGCCAAGTATAGGCCATGAGCATGCCATGCAATGGGAACTCCACACAGACAAAACACCGTTTTGTAGTGGTTCACAATTAGTGTGTTCGACTGCAATGAATGCTCAAGGTTGATAGCCGAGGTGCTGATCCAGCTGTGGCTGCTGGTTCCCCGCATGCGTGGCAGGAACATGGGTGGGAGGTGCTGGCCCTGACCTGCCCCTGCCCCTCTCCCTGCCCCTGCCCCTCTCCCTGCTCCTGCCCCTCTCCCTGCCCCTGCCCCTCTCCCTGCTCCTGCCCCTCTCCCTGCCCCTGCCCCTCTCCCTGCCCCTGCCCCTGTCGGTGTGTGGTGCACTGTGTTGCGCTGTGGCAGCACGGGTGGCAGCTGCGGGAGGGGGGGCTGGCGGGGGCGGGCTGGGGCTGGAGCTACGGGAGGGGAATGGGGAGGGAGAGGGGGAGTGAGGGGGGCAGCAACATGCTGCAGCTTTGGCAGCCCCCCCTCTCTCTGAGGAATTGTATGGTGCTGAGTGAAAAGCGTGCCTCCACCTCGCACAGCAACCTGCTCCGTTCAGCAGGGCTGATGGCCTGCAGACAGGCCAGGTTTTGGTCGTGCCAGGGGCAGGGGCAGGGGCAGGGGCAGGGGCAGGGGCAGGGGCAGGGGCAGGGGCAGGAGCAGGGGCAGGGGCAGGGGCAGGGGCAGGGGCAGGGGCAGGGGCAGGGGCAGGGGCAGGGGCAGGGGCAGGAGCAGGGGCAGGGGCAGGGGCAGGGGCAGGGGCAGGGGCAGGGGCAGGAGCAGGGGCAGGGGCAGGGGCAGGGGCAGGGGCGGCAAGGCTGGAACAGTGGCTGCATGGAGGCTGGGGGAGGGCTGGGGCTGGGGCTGGGGCTGCTGGGATGGAATAGTGGCTGCATGGAGGCTGATGGCATGCTGTCAGCCGGCGTATTGAACCCCTGCTGCAAGGGTGCGGGGGTGCTGGGACCCTGCTCCTCAGGTAATGGTGCCAACGGGGATGACGAGAAGGGTCTGCAGCACATCAGGGCAGGGCAGGTAGCATGCATGTAGCGGTACCTTCAGCTGTACCTTCGGCTTCACAAGTGCCTCATCCATTGTCCCCACTCCAAGCCCCACCCCACGCCCCTGCCCTTCACCCTGCCCCTCCCTCCCTTGTTACCTGGGTTGCATGATGTGCTGCAGCGCAAACTCCAGTCGGCCAAGCTGTGCCTCAGCATCTTGCAGTGTTGACAACTGTAGCGCCACCTTGCTATCAGGCTGTGAACGCAGAAGGCGCAACAGTGCGGGTACTTGCTGTATCTGCTGGAGAACTTCAGAAGCAATTGCCCTGCAGCCAAAGGACCAAAGGAGCAAGAAGGGCAAGGCAGGCTAGGGCCAAGGGAAGGTCAGGCTATGGCCATAGCCAGGGCAAGGCTGGTGCAAGGTAGGGCTGCTGCAGGTCATGGCTGAGGAGTGAAAAGCGCACCTTGCGGTGGCCCAGTCCTGCTGTTGCTTGGGCATGCTTGGGGGCATGGTCTGCTCGTCCTGCTGCACAGTGGTGTGTCTGCATGACATCACACAAGAGAATGACGAGTGGTGCTACCACCAGGATGCTAGGTGGAATGGGCAAAAACAGGCTGCAACCTGAGTGTGCAACTGATGCTGTGCATGTCATGTCAGCCCATCATCCAGCAGGGGCACTCACATCATGGGCTGATGCTCCTCGGCAGGTGAGGTCAGCGGGTTGGTGGCAGGCCTGGTGAGGATGGAGAGCCCCGGTAGGTGCAGCAGTGCCGGCAGGGCCGGGTGGTGCTGGCTGGACCCCTGCAGCTGGGACTGTGATGGGTGCGAGGGTGGTTGGACTGGGAGATGGTGGGGGCAGGGCGCATGGGCTGGCCCAGGCTGTGCAGGTGCTTGCGTGGGTGTGGAGCAGAGACGGGCCATGGGCTGGAGCTGGCTGGCTGGCTCCTTCCCCCGCAGCCGCTTGCCCACGGCAAACGCAGCCGCAGCAGCCCGAGCGCAACTTCTGTGGGCCAGTGGAACCTGTGAAGGGACCAGGTTGTTGCAGGCCGCGATGACTTCAGCCATCTGGGCTGTGACCTTGCTGATGGCTAGTAAACTCTGCCCGGAGCGGTAGGAGGCTGCCTCTCCCTCCACATGAATCTCCACCCAGCCAGCGCTGCCAGCTGGCGCAAACTTCACGCAACACGCACAGCGGGCAGCATTGGCCCCCTTCCATTTGTAGGGGTGAGTTTTGGAGGACAAGCCCATGCCTGCAGGCATGTGCACATGCCAACTTGTGAACCCCCTCTTGGGACAACTCAGGATGAGTTGAGAATTTGGCAGGGGGTCCACAGTGAGGTCCCTTGCCAGTGACGCAAGGCTGGAGAGTGCATGGTTGCATGGTTGTCAGCCGGGCATCAGCAGAGTGAGCAACATGGAGGAGAATTAACCAACCTTATGGAGCTTAATTAGCTTGATGTGGTTGCCACTGCTATGCTCATGTCGTGGTCTCCTCCTAGTTTCAGAGCCCCTGAGCCAGCGCATGTTGGTCACGATGTTGGACATGGAGTCGGGCTCCTTGCACATCGCGCACTATCCATCGCGTTAATCAGGGACTCACTGCTACTGGGTCAACGTACATCAGGTCCGCAGGCTCGGTAGGGTCGTTTACCCGGCAACATGCCCGACGAGCTCAGCGTGTGGCTTGGCGCAGCCGCTTTCTGACGCTTCAATCCGCGTGTGAATCGGTGCAGAAATGAGTCCGGAAAAGCCGTTGTCCCTTACCGTGAGGTGCAGGTGGTTCAATGGGAGGGTGACCACCTGCACTTAAGGCCGCGATTTTAAAGGCGAGGCGAGACGACGTGTGGCCAGGATGTACACATGGTCGCTTCGCCTCGCTTCATTGTATTCGCGGTGTTACACTGGTGGCCGGTAGGATCAATGTTGTTTGATGTGGTCTGTCCGGTCTCACCAGGAATGGCAGGTCCAATGGTAAGGTTTGCCGGTAGCAGTGTGCTGTTCTAGTCAGTTAGGTAGCGTAACAAACCAGGCCAATTCCACCTCAGAGCGCTGCAACCCCCAATTGTTGTGTGGTTTTAATATTTAAATGTAACACGGGCAGTACATGATTGACATATCAGGATAGCTCTGGTCAGCCGAGTGAGCTTGAGGACACATGAAATGGACAGGCATGCACCACCGTTGGCTGACCCAATTTTCTTACTGAGCATATGTACCTCACAGGAGAGTTTAGACATCCGAACCTCATGCAGATATTAAAGCATTAGCGCCAGAGCTATAATTTCGCTAATCACATCCCGTCTCTACGCAACCTCAGGTATGGATGCGACTTTAATTATCCAAATATCACACTGCTCTGGTCAGATGCAGTGGCACCCCCCACAGCCTCGCAGTGTGACGACAAGGCGCAACAAACCCCCACCCGCTCCTAGGCTTGGCTGGGAGGGAGCTTGCGTCCCAGCAAGTCTATTTGGCGAGCCAGCTGCAGGCACACACACAGGCATGGCACAGCCTTGTGTGCCCGCATCCTGCCAGCCAGCACTTGCAGCGCTCTCACACTACATCACTCCTACTGATGGTTTTGGTGGTTTAACTCAGGCATCATTGCCCTCATCGGCAATCCGAGCTGCACACCAAGCGAGCCTGCTTGCGGTGCCGCTCTATTTGCCAGTCACTTACAAACCTCCTTGCCTGCCTTACCTCAAAGCTTCCACCCCAACCCCGACCCCGACCCCAACTAAGCCTCCTTACGCGCTCGCCTGCCAGTTGACTCACCCGCAAGATGACCTCCTCCTTGATTGCCAGCTTTTCATCCAGCCGCTCCTCTAGCTGTTGCAGCTCACCCCGGGGCACACACTCCTGCACAACACACCACTGAGCGTGCTGGACGCGGTCAAGGTCAGAGTCCTACACAGCTCTCCTGCACAGCCAGCTCCTGGACGGTCAGATGTCAGAACGCTGTTCGATAAATGCCTTGTATTCATGATGCTGATGATGTGACACGCCAAGGGTGTTGCCAGGGACTTGTACAGGGAGCCTGATGTCGCGACCCAGAGGTGGCTCCCAGCCCCAGGCCTGTTGCGTTGCGCCTGGTCTGCCCCAAGCTTGTTTGCAAGGGCCCCACCTCCAGGATGGCGTGGCGCAGGGCCTCCTCTGTTTGCTGCATCATGGAGTGCAGCGCCACCACGTCCTTGCCTAGACCTGCAAAGCAGGGTGTGCGTGGGGCGGGTAGCGCCTTTCATGCTCTGTATTGCGTACTAGTCCTTAGATCATACTGTGGCAGCGCATGCTGCTGCTGCTGTTGCTGGTCACAGCCTCCCAGCTGTTCCCCAACCGAGATTTCCATCCCCTTGTTGCATCCACATACATCCACACGCTGCATCCACACCCCAGAGCCCGGCGAATGGGCAGGCCTGCCATGGCAAGGCTCCCCTCAAGATGATGGCTTTGACCACCATCATTGCAGCCGTCAGCCTGGTATGGCTACTTGGCAGCAGCCGCTGCATGGAGCTAGCCGCTCTAATTTTGGCCGGAGTGCCCTTTGGTCGGAGTGCCCTTTGGGAGTGTGAGAACGAGTGACAACACCTCCTGGGTATAAGTAGGAGCTCAGCAGGTGTGAGCTGATATGAGCCTAGTGGCACAATGCCTCCGAGGAAGCGGCCCAGTAGTGCGGATCAAGAGCCGCAGTTAAGGTGCTGCCGGTACCCTACAACCAGCTGCAGCGGCGGCTTGGCCACGCTGGGCAGAACAAGCACTTCAGCCTAAAGCCAGCCTTTGACGACCCCAGCAACCAGGAGCTACTGGCCAAGCTGCAGCAGCTGGGCAGCGCCAACTTCACCGGTGACCACAACACCATCAGCCATCACTCGATGCAGCTAGCGGTCGCCATGCAGCAGCACTACTCCAACCCAGGCAAGTGGTGGTGGTGCATAGACTCTGGACCTGGACCTTGACATAGACTCAGGACCTTGACCTTGACATAGACTTGACATAGATCTGATATAGACCTGACCTGACCTGACCTGACCTGACCTGACCTGCATGCATGCAGAGCGCTATGTCAAGCTCTACGCCAAGGCAGCCAGGGCCATGCTAGGATGGAGCGGGGAGGAGCCCCAGCTCTTCACCAAGCTGGCGTGTGGGTACAGCCTCAACACTGACAGCCCTGAGCTGCAGGCGCCCCACCTGGACAAGGCGCATGTCAACGACCTGATGGAGGAGGCAGCCAAGCAGCGGAGACTGCTGGCCCTGGAGGAGGGAGACTCCTTGCAGGACACCGTACCCCTGCCCTGCCGCATGCGCCATGCGGTGCATGTATGCAGGTGCCTGGAGCAGTGGCAGCAGCCCCCCACCACACCCGTGCTAGGCAAGCCAAAGCGTGGCGGGCGTAGGGTAGGTCCTAGGGTCCTGACCTGCCCACCACCCTTCACCCTCACCCCCTTGGCCAGGGCAGGGGTGCACTTCGTCAAGGTGGACAGCAGGGTGTTGCATGGGGTGTGCCAGCAGCTGGGGCTCACAAGGGAGACAGCAAAGGAGTTCACCGCAGAGCCAGCCCGTAGCAACCATTGGGACAGGTGGTTCAGCACAGGCAAGCTGGCCAACCAAGGCTTTGAGTTCGAGCGGACAGTGGAGACCGATGGTGTCAGTGTATGTGTGCACTACACCCGCCCCCTCCCCCCTCCTCCTGCCCCACCCTCAGCAGCAGGCCCCTCCAGCAGCAACAGCAGCCCAGCGGCAGCCCCAATTGCAGCAGCAGTAGCGGCCCATGAGTTGGGACTGCCCCGCATTGGCAAGGGCCTAGCTGAGCAGCGTGAGTTCGTGTTCAACCCAGACACTCAGGTTGGGGTGGGCATTGACCCCGGCGTCACCCAGGCAGTCAGCGCAGCCTCAGGGGTGTGGGACCCGATGACAGGCCAGCTGCAGGCAGACCAGCTGCGCCGGTGGAAGCTGACCAAGGGCGAGGTTAAGCATGGCAGTGGCCTGAACAATGCCCGCCGTGCCACTGAGCGGTGGCTAGCACCGATCAAGCCTCACCTCCAGCACCTGGCAGCAGCCAGCTCAGCCGGCACCTCCCTGGAGGCAAACCTGAAGCACATCACCGTCACCCTGGCCACCTGGGACGCGGTGTGGGAGGTGTACCTGGACCCCAAGTGGGCAGAGCAGCGGCTGAGGCTGTACGGAGCTCAGGACAGGGCGCTGGAGCAGTTCTTCAAGAAGGTGAGGGTGGGTGGGAGGGTGGGTGGGAGGGAGGGAGGGTTAAGGGCTGGGAGGTGATGGATTGGTAGGAAGCATGGGCATGATATGAAAAGGTAGTTGACTGTGCCATGCCTAACCTGGTGCGACCATGTCAGCCACCATGTGTGTGCCTTGTGTGCATGGCTGCAGTTGGAGGAGGGTATGGCGGAGGTTTCCATGGAGCGCCATGGGTGTGCCAAGCAGCTGGTGGTGTTCTTTGGCGCAGCTAGCATTGGCACCAGGGGAGGCTGGGGTGCTGATGCGGTGTTGCGTGCCTGCTGCAAGGTGGTGTGCAGGACCAGGGGCACAGACCAGCGGCGGGGTAGGGTGGTGCTAGTGGATGAGCACCGCACCAGCCGGGTCAGCTCAGCGGTGAATGGCCAGCAGCCATGTGAGAGGCAGCTGAACAAGCGCAGGGCCACCAGGCCTGCTGGCTGGAAGCCCCCAGCAGGGCAGGTGCACCTCCGCCTGCTGCGCCCAGCCTGGAGCCAGCAGCGTGGCCAGCCAGTGCGGGGTATGATGTGGTGCCCGGTAGTGCCCCCCCGCAAGCCCCCCCAGGCCCCACGCAGCAGCCAGGCAGCCACACAGCCAGCAGCCTCAGAGCCAGGGCCCAGCACTCCCCTGCCAGCCAAGCGCAGCAAGCGCACCAAGGCTGAGCCCACCCAGCCCACCAAGGGCACAGGCAAGGCCCAGGGCAAGGCAGCCAAAGCCAAGCCAGCACCACAGCCAGGCAGGTGGCTGGACAGGGACTGCAATGCAGCGCTGAACATGCAGCGCATTGGGGAGAGCAAGTGGCGGCCACTGGAGCTGTGCTTCTGGCCAGAGCAGGGAGCGCTGCCAGCCAAGGGCAAGGAGTACCCTGGCCTGGGCTACAAGCGAGTGCGAGACAAGCCACCCAAGGCCCAGGAGCAGCAGTAGCAGCCTGCTGTGGCACAGTAATGTGTGCCCCCTTTGTTGAGCTGTCATCAGCTTACACGCTTAGTGCATGGTTTGTCATGTCAACTCTACATCATAGCCCTCGCGGTCAGGCAATGTTGTAGGTGGTAGGCGACCGTGACCATGCGTATGCCATGTATAGGCCATGTGCATGCCATGCGATGGGAACTCCACACAGACAAAACACCGTTTTGTAGTGGTTCACAATTAGTGTGTTCGACTGCAATGAATGCTCAAGGTTGAGAGCCGAGGTGCTGCATGGAGCTAGCAAAATGTATTTGAATGTAACACGGGCAGTACGTTACTGACGTATCAGGATAGCTCTGGTCAGCTATCCAATATGCATCGAGTAAGCTTGAGGACACATGAAATTGGACAGGTATACAATCGCATGCAGCCCATGTGCAGCCCACCTTGCAAGTCAGCCTCTAAGGCAGCCAGCTCCTCAGCTCCGGCTGCACTGGGGTAGGGCAGTTGGGAGGGTTGAGGGCTGAGGCCAGGGAAGGCTGAGCCAGGGCCAATGGCAGCAGCGGCCATGGCAGAGCCCTCATACAGCGGCAGGCCCATCTGCTGCCGCATCTCGTTCAATGCCTTCGCCAGCAATAGCAAGCATCAATGCAGGCGGTTGTCCTAACCGGCAATGGGTGGTATGGGTTGTGCCAGAAGCGTGGACTGCATATTATTTATTGCCCCAGCAAGGCAGCTGCACCAATGGCTGCTCTGCCCAGCATGGAGCCAGCAGCGTGAACAGCCAGTCCAGGGCCTGCTGTGGTGCCCTGCAGTGCCCCAGGCATGCTGCTGCTGATGCATAGCAGGAGCAACAGACACGTTGGCAGCACCAGGAGGCACATGCCAGCAGCAGCGGTGGATGTGGCAAGGCGGTGGTGGAGGCTGCTGCAGGCCTTCAAGGGGCCAGCTCTTTTGGTAAGGGGTCAGGAGGATGCATCGGGCTCCAAGGCTGGGCGTGCTGCCACCCTCACCTGCACCAGCGCACCAATTTCCTTGGAAATCTGCACCCTCACACCCCGCCCTGCCTCCAGCTCCGCCTTGGACAGCCGGCTCTCAAAGTCGTCCATGCGCTTGCCCAGCAGACGGCTGAGGCCCCCCGGGGTGGCCGTGTTGGCACTCTGCAGGCAGCAGGGTCGCAGGCGGGGCTGTTGCTCATGATAGGACAGAGCTGCCCTTCAGACCTTGGCCTAGCGCTGGCAGCTGCAGCTGGACGATGAGCTCAGCAGCTATGACCGGGTCCTGGCAGCCTTGCCAGGGCGAGGCAGGCAGACCTGTCTCAGGCAGCAGAAACTGAAGTGCTGCGGACTGCATGCAGGAGGCCTCAGCTGGACAGCCAGTCGCATCTGAGCTTTATCTTATGTCTGTCAATTGCGTTCAATTTGACTGTACTCGGCTGGAGTTGGCCCTGACTGTGCTTCATTCTGACTTTCATGGACGCTGCTGGGAACAAGGTGTGCAGGCACCACTGACCTGCAAGCTCCTGGCTCCATCATCCAGGGTGGACACGTCATCTCCTCCCTCGCGGCCCTTACCGTTCTCCATCTTCGCAATGCGTGCCTGGACCCTGCATGAACACACACCGTCCTCTGCCATGCAGTTGCATGCGTATGCTGTCTCTGCCTCAGCAGGCCTGTGCACCGCCCTCACGCCTACTTGCCCTGCCTGAACTTGTGACCTGTCTGCCACCCTCCACTGGGATTGGGCAGTTCCACTGGGTTGCCTGCCAGTTCTCTAGCCTGCCTTGTGGCAAAGCCCTGCATGGCCCATGTGGTTTGCTGACACCCTGTCATGTGCTGCCCTGCCTGGACCATGTGCCTTACCTCTATACCTGGTGTATGTGCTCTACCCCTGCCCTGGCATAGACCTGCTCACTTGGTCGACACAGAAACAAGCGCCTCGGCCATGTCATTGAGACGCGATTTGAAGGTGTCCTGCGTGGCCTTCATTGCCTTGAGGCTCGCCTCACTGGCGTCCACACGCTTGTCCACCTCCTGCTCAGGAGAAGGAGGGCAAACGACCAAAAGTGTCCGTTCTCAACAGTCAGCACCCAACAAATAGACCTGCGCACCCCTTGTGCTGCATCACATTTTGCACTGCATGACTGCATGAATACACACCTTCTGCACCCTGCCCATCGCCCAAACTCAGTACATGCCCGCGAACTCTTGACTCCCGCGTCATTGAGACTGATCATGTGCAGCCACAAGTGATCGGCACCGTGACAAAGATGCCAGGAGGGCGACTGGACGCCGTGCATCGGGTGGCCTTGTGCTTCACCCAAGCATACAGATGGCATGGTGGTTGCATGGCGTGGCCTTAGACTATGGCCGACGCCTGTTTCTCACCAGGATAGCGGCTGCGAGCTTGTCGCGGTGCGGGTTCACTGTCTTCAGGCTCTGAGAGTTTGTGGTGGATGCGACTGACATGCCTGACATCGCAGGGACACTCATGGCTGAGCCCAGCATACCATTGACCATGACCATGCCATTGTTTATGCCAGCGCCCATGCTGCTGTTCAGATATTCTGTGACCTGCACAGACCACCAGCACACAGACAATGTCAAAGGCCATGTGCCAGCTTACACCCAAAGTTGGTGTTGTAAGCACAATCAGGATGACACCACCACAAGTATTGAAGATGTTGCAGTTGCCCAGCTCATGGGAATGCCTCCCTGCCTGCCTGCCTGCCTTCTGCCTGCCTGCCTGCCTGGTTTCTGCCCGCCTGCCTGATTTCCGCCTGCCTGCCTGATTTCCGCCTGCCTGCCTGCCTGCTGCTCCCCAGCCGTGTTACCCACCGTGGCATCCAGTTGTTGCAGGCGTTCCCGCACCACATCCAGCTCAGCTTGAGACGCCACAGTGTCGTCAACCTGACCCTGCGGCCAGACCGCAGTTGAAGTGCTCAAGCCAGGCTGTGATGTCCATGTGGACTACAGTGCAGCACCGGATGCGCCTGATCCTGAACGCTCAACCCTTGTGGCGTAGGTGGTGTTGTCTTGCCCTCTAGGAAACACGCCACACAGCACAGCACTATACCGCTGCATTGTTGCATGCTCATAACCAGTCAAGGTGTACACACCAGTGATGTTTTTTTTTTTAGACAGCCAAGCTGATGCTGGCCACGAAGGGTCTTGGACCATCACGTGGCTGTTTACGCGGTTTGTCACGACTGATTGCGAAAAGTAAACCACACGGCACTTTTGTATATCATCTAATCATTATATATAAACATAACACAATCTCTATCATAACTGTCTATTATCATCATTTGCTGCAGCTTTATCACGCCCAATGGTGAGCGCAGCCTTGAAGGCTTGCACTGCTGCTGAGCTCTTCTGTTTTAGCTGCAAGGTTCTACTTGTGTCTGGCGCTGTCCTCATGCTTCTATGGTATGCAGATGGCTGTTTGGGACTGAGTCGCAAGCGGTGCAGCGCACGCGGTGCCTTGCAGTCACAAATCTTCGAGCCATATCTTGCGGCCTATGAACCCCCTTAGACTGGAATTTGTTTGTGGTGCCAGCGGGCCTATTGGCTTCCCAAAGGCCATCGCTGTGTTCCCGGCTTGCGCGCAATTCGGAAATGGCACGAAGCCAGCGCGGTTACGAAGCCAGTCAAGGGCTTTCGAGGCCAGTCAACGCAGGGGTCCGTTTGGTAACGGAAGCCAGGCCTGGAAAACAAGCTTTTGGTTCCAATCGTTACGTGTCACGCAAAACAAAACACTGGTACACATTGCTTCAGGCATGCCCTGTACCTGACAGGCAGATGGCAGCTAGCACTAGCAGGCAACAGCAGTGTCAGCAGTGCTCAAGCATCCCAGTGTGCCAGCTAAAAAGTCCTGCTGGCTGGCAAGGGGGTGCATCAGGCTGTACGCAGTGCAACCAGATGTGGTGTAGGCAGCAGTGGTAGGCAAGCTGTAGGCAAGGCCTGCAGCTGCAGCTGCACCCACCCTGGTGCCCTGCAGCATGCGCATGTTAGCTTCCAGGTTGGCGGTCCTCAGCTGGGACACCGCCTGTGCAGCAGGAGCAGCAGAGCAGGCAGGGCAGTGGGCTGCCAACAGGGAGCAGCGTAGTGAGTGCAGGCAGGGCTCAAGCTGGAAGCAGCACCAGGGCCTACAGTCAACAGGGCAGGGGCGGGCAGGTACCAGGCTACTTCCTGCCAGGTTGCCAGCTGGTACGAGATGATCACTCTACTTTCTGTGACACATCTCACCAGTGTGGCTGCTGTTATTTGCTACTATCACTTGTGCTTCTGGCAAAGGGTGCAAAGGAACACGACATGGCAGTTGCATGCACAGGAAGACAAGGGTGAAGATGGCCGCAGCTACAGGCCAGTGGAGGCCACAGCCCGTTCCTTTCTGCTTCCTTCTACTGGCTTTGATCAGTCTGGAAAGTAGCATGCTGCTAGCATGGAGGAGGCATAGCATGGAAGAGACACACATGAGCTAAGCAGCCTGAGCCACCTCTCCTCAGTGTGCACGCACCAGCATCCTCCCAGTAGCTCTGAGCCAAAGCTGGCATGCAGTAAACAGTGCGTTGGGAACACAGGGTCACAGAAAGTGCAAGCAAGCTGAGATGAGACTCCCGCATCTCCACGCACCGTGTTTAAGCCTGCAGTGAGCAGCTCCAGCTCGCTAATGCGGCGGTTGCTGTCGTCCAGGGCGTCCAGCAGCCCGCCCAGTGTGTACTTGACGCGGATCACCTCGCTCCCTGCCGGCCCTGGCAGGATGCAAGTTACCGGGGTGTCGTCCTCGCGGCGACCGTAGCCGACTCCGTCTAACGCCGCGATCGCCGCCGCGGTCTTGCGCACATCAGCTGTATAAGACACAGTGCCAGGTCAGGCAGAGGATTGGAGCTTAGCAGGGCCGTAGGACTATGCAGGGATGGGGTGCATAGGTGCTCACCAGGCTGCAATGAGCTGGGCAAAGTCGGCTGACGTCCGACAGTGTGCTGCTTTTGACAGTATACTTGCTCTCTTGACTGCCCACAGAAAAGGCAGAAGCTGACTTAATCAAAGCATGGCTTGTGAGACCAGGCATAACAAGCCAGCGCTATTCAGCTGCGCCTCGCATCAGCCCTCACTCACTGTTATCTCCAAAGGGTGGCTCAGTGGAGGTTGCCAGGTTGGCTGAGAGCATGGCGTCCATGGCCTTGTTAGCAGCATCAGAAGACTTCATTGATGTCTCCCGCATGCCTGCAACACCCGGGCAAAACAGGGCAATAAAGCATCACCAATGCTGCTGCTGCCAAAGTCGAGTTCACCAATGCTGCTGCTACCACAAAACCGAGTCAAGCAGCACCTGGCTGCCTCACGTGACCATCAAAGCACCGTCTTTCTACTTCCACTGCTCTCCCTGATGAGACCTGGCTCATTGCGTCAGCCCTCATGAAGACCAGGTAGCTCAGCTGCAGTAGCCCAACCTATCGTGCTGTAATCCAACAGTCTGCCACTGGCCTACCCTGGCAAAGCTCATGTCTGGCCCTGTCCTGCCCAGGCTTGAGCACACCTCGTAGCGCCTCCTCAAGCGCCGCCAGTCGAGCTGCATAGCTGCCTGGCGGTGCTGCTGCCCCTGCCATCAGCGGGCTGTTGGGGCCAGCCAGTGCAGCTTCAGCTGCTGCCAACCGAGGAGCCAGCGCCTGGCCAGCTGTGCCGCCTGTGCCCAGGGCCTTCTCCACTGCCGCCATGCGGGCTGGCCAGGCTGCCTGACTGCTGCTGTTGCTGTCAGGTTGCCCTGAAGTAGCCCCAGGTTGGGCAGAGGTAGCAGCTTGCGGCAGCAAGGGCCCGAGGGAGGACTCTAACAAAGCAAGCCGAGATAGCAAGGCAGGATCAGCATCTGCATCTGCTGCGCCAGAGCGCTGGTCCAAAGCGCCTCCTCGAGTTGAAGCCGATAGCAGCTTAGGCAAGGCGGTGGCAAGGGGGCTGTTCTGCCAGGTGGGGTAGGGGGTCCCATCCAGCCCCAGCACCGCCTCCAAAGCAGCCTGCTTGGTGGCCACGATATCCCCAGAGTTTGCCAGGCTAGCAAGTGTATCTTGGAGCTGCGCTTGCTTGGCAGCCAAGGAAGTTGCTAGACCGCTTGCCTCGGCGGCGGCGGCTCGGGCTTGGCTCGTCTCCGCTGAAAGCTGTGCCAGGCCTGCCGCTGCCTGGCTTGCATCGTGTTGCGATGCAACCAGGGCAGAGGTGAGTTGCGCGACGTCAGTCAAGGCCTTCCCAGCGTCCGTCCTGGCTTGCGCGGTAGCACTGTTGAGTTGAGACAAGTCGGTGAGTGCCTTGGCAGCGTCAGTCTGCGCCTGTGCTGTCTGCTCTCCAAGCTTCACGATCTCGTCCAGCGCCTTCGCTGCATTGTTCTGCGCCTGCGCCGTGCTGTTGTTGAGCTGTGAGATGTCTGAGAGGGCTTTAGCCAAGTCGTTCTTCACATTGGCCAGCTCAGCGCTGGCCTCCGACGCCCGTCGCAATGCTTCGCCCGTCTCACCATCGGCGCGGTTGACATCGTCGACTTGCGGCAATGCTGGCACAACGGCGCTAGCAGCCACTGCATTCAGCGCAGTTTCCAGCTCGGCAAGGCGCTGAAGCACTGTGTGCGCAGGGTGGTCAGGTGGGGTTCCCAACTCTGCAGTGTCGGGCACCTGCCCTAGAGCTGCCTCCAGTGCTGTCACCTTGGCATTGAGCCCAGCGATCATAGCTGCCTGGGCTGCACTGTCCTGAGCAGAAACACTGCGGCCGTCAGCACCAGTTCCAGCTGTGCCAGGGTCTTGTGTGGCGGGCGGTGTGCCAGAGCCAGGCTTCTGCTGCTGAGTGAGGCATGACTCCAGCTCTGCAATCCTGGACAGGAGGCTGGGCTGTGATGGCCCCAGGCCAGCCGCCTGGCTATTGCCAGCCTGCCGGGCACCATGAGTAGTGGGTGGAGGGTTAGCCATCGGGTCTGCTGTCATCGGGTTGCTCCTGAGGATGCCTATCAACTGCTCGATCATGCCGAGTCGGCCAAGAACATTGTCCGGCAAGGGGCCGCCAGCTGAAGCTGCCTGAGTGTGTGCTGCACCTGCACTGTCAGCGGAAGGTGCAATAGCCTGGCCAGCTGGTTGGGCTGATGTGCCCCTCTGCTCTCCGCCCTGGCTGCTGCCATCACTTCCAGTTGCGCTGCCATCAGGCGCTGCATCACTGATCCCCACAGCATCGGCTGTGCTGGAGCCTGCTGTGCCCATTGCCCTGCTCGCATCAGCCTGGCCACCCTGCCCTGAGTCCGTGCCATGGCTGCTGCTGCCAGCTGTGTCCTGGGCGCTGCTGCCAGCACCACTGCCAGAATGACCAGGAGCGGCAACTGCATTGCCCGCTGCAGCTACAGCAGCAGCCTCAGACCCTACTGGCACACCCAGCACCCTCTCAATGCCTTCTAGGCGAGCAGCCATGGCAGCCACTACCTCAGCCTGAGCTGTGGCAGCACTGGCACCAACCAGGTCATCCTGCACCAGCAAACGTCACAAGTCGCATGGGTCACATGTAGCCAAAGGCATTGACAAACAGCATTGTACAATTCAGCAGCACGGACAAATGCATGTGTGTCAGCTGTAAAGCTGCAAATGAAGTGAGTACAGCACATGCATGTGCATACAGAGAGTGTGATTGTAAACAGCATCATGACAAGTATGTGCAATGTTTGCGCACCTGCACAGTGGCTGCGCTTGAAAGCTTTGCCTCCAGCTCCTGCACCCGGGACTCTGGCACCAGGCCCTCCAGCCTAGCAGCCAGCGCCTGCACCTCGCTGCTAAGCTGGGCAGCCAATGTCTGCATCTCACTGCCCAGCTTGTCGGCAGCAGCCTGCTGTTCCGCCTTCACAGCTGTCAACTGCAAGGGCACCATGGAGGCAAAGTGAGGCAGACCTCGAGCCGTGCTGCTCTATGATAAATGGGTGGCAAGGGTCTGCAGACGGGTGGAGCCCCATTCAGGGACTGAGTACATAAGGTTGGTGTCTAGTGTGCCATCCCTTGGCTGTGGGGCTGCAGATGTGTTGTGATTGCAACACTGCACCCTTCGGCTAGTGCTGAGTAATGCACCCTCCAGCACGGCTGCTGGTGACTTGTACCCACAAGGGCAACTTTGGCTTCCTTCCTGGCGTTCTCCAGCTCGGCAATACGGGCATTGTGGCGTGCGTCCAGCAAGTCAGCACCTGGACCACTGCCGAGAGCAGCTAGCATTCGCTCAATCACGCTGAGTCGGCTTAGAACATTGGAAGGGAGAAGGTCACCAGCTGGCTGGGCTGATGTGCCCCTCTGCTCTCCGCCCGGGCTGCTGCCACCAGTTCCAGTTGCACTGCCATTTGGCGCTGCATCGCTGGTCATCACACCATTGGCTGTGCTCAAGCCTGCTGTGCCCATTGCCCTGCTCGCATAAGCCTGGCCACCCTGCCCTGAGTCTGTGCCATGGCCACTGCTGCCAGCTGTGTCCTGGGCGCTGCTGCCAGCACCACTGCCAGTATGACCAGGAGCAGCAACTGCCTCGCCCGCTGCAGCCGCAGCCTGTGCCTCAGAGCCTACTGGCACACCCAGCACCCTCTCAATGCCTTCTAGGCGAGCAGCCATAGCAGCGACTACTCCAGCCTGAGCTGTGACAGCAGTGGCCCCAACCAAGTCATCCTGCACCAGCAAAGCTTAAAAGCGGCATGGGTCACATGCGGCCAGAGGCATTAACAGCCAGCATATACAATTCAGGAGCACGAACCAATGCATGTGTATCAGCTGCCAGGCTGCAAACGAAGCCAGTACAGCACATGCATGTGCATACAACCAGCAACACCTTGCGTTGTCAACAGCATCGTGAAAAGTAATGGTGATATTCGCGCACATGTGCAGTGGCTGCGTTGGAAAGCTCCTCCTCCAGCCTAGCAGCCAGTGCCTGCACCTCGCTGCTGAGCTGGGCAGCCAATGCCTGCATCTCACTGCCCAGCTTGTCGGCAGCAGCCTGCTGTTCCGCCTTCACAGCTGTCAACTGCAAGGGCAGCATGGAGGCAAAGTGACTCACATAATCAAGGCATGCTGGCCGTGGTGTCAGCCCAACCCAGGAATTGGTACAGTATGAGGTGAGTCTGCTCAGAAATTCCAGCAGCACTACATTTCTCATAGCTATGGGTCTGCTGTCAGATGAGCGCTGTGTTTATGTGCTCTTCTGATGTTGCTATTGCTATGTAAGTGTTTGCTAGGAGGGACTTGTAACATGAGCCCTACCAGGGCGACTTTAGCATCCTTCCTGGCACTCTCCAGCTCCGCAAGGCGGGATTTGTGGCGTGCCTCGTCATCTTCTGCTTGCTTGCTCACTCCCTCGAGCAAGCTCTGGACCTGCTGTTTCATACCCTCCATCTGCATGAGTATGGCAACAGAGACACATTGCAGCCGCAGCCACAGCAGGAAAAGCAGTGACGAGAGGTGACAGCCGCCGCTAGACAATAAGACTATGATGGAGGAAGGCCATCCAGTTGCAATGTTAGCCAGGGTACCAAACCCTGACACCTGCTGGCAGTGGGCAAGTGCCTGCCGTTAGCATACCAATTTCAACCGAACCTACCTTTGCTTCGCCCGCCTCCATCACTCTAATCCACCACCAGGTGCTTCACAGTACCTGATGCCATGCTAGCCAGTGGAGCTCTGCCAAGGTCTGTGGCCCTTACCTGTGCCTGCAATGCCTGGAGCTCTGCTGCCTGAGCCACGTTGCCATCTGGCCTGGTTTGGCTCTCAGCTGGCGGCGCACTGCTGGTGACGGAGTCAGGGGTCATGCCAGCAGCGCCTCCCTCAGTACCTGCCTCAAGACCCAGCAGCTGCACAAGCAGCAGGGCAGCAAAGCACCGCGTCAACCTTGGTAGTCATCTTGACATTGTGTACTGCTCCTTTCCTTCGTCCATTGAGTCAGGCAGACCTAGATACAATCTAACTTCTCATCCCCAAGTCTGTATGTCCTCACAGCTCCTCACAGCATGCACACTCTCCCCTTCCACTTCATCATCTTACCGCTTGCTGCACCAGCCCTTGGCATTTCCCATCTTAGAATCCTTCACACCCCTTGTTCATCATGTCACAAGCCAACTCCTTACGACATGCCCATCGCCACGCTACTTCACAAAGGTGCTAGGCATGCTACTCGAAGGTGCTAGGCATGTTGCATGCTACTCTGTTGCATGCTAATCTGTAGCTTGCCTAGCACCTTCAAGTAGCATGCCTAGTACCTTCAAGGTCAGGGCCACTGGTTCACTTGCTCACCGGTTGCAGGCTCGCCAGGTCCTTGGTGCGCGCAACGGCTGTGAGCAGCTCCTTCAGGGTGCTACCTAGAGAGGTGCTGGCAGCCACGTCAGGCTTGAGGAGCTCCAGGCTCTCAAACACCTGGCCAATCAGGGTACTGGCGCCCAGCACCTGCGCGCGGTCCACAGCGGCGTCTTCCAGGACGCGCTTCAGGTTGGCGTCCACCTGCACAAGGTACCATGCAGCAGTCATCGGACCGGCGAAAGAGAAAATATCAATCAATAATGTCAGGTGTTGGTTCAGACAAGTCACGGGATGGTGATGTTGCAGCCCAACCAAAAGGGTGCCAGCTTGTTGCTGTAAAATACATTCAGCATCTGCAACAGTGGGTGATGTGTGGTAGCCATCACTTGCCTACCACCCAGAGACAGGCAGGCAGTGCAGGCAGGCAGGCAGGCAGGCAGGCAGTGCAGCCTCATAACTTGTCAGGGTGTTGCATGCAGCAAGCAAGCTTCTTGCTGGGCACTATGCAACCGTGCTGCATCCGTGCAGGCAATGAGGGGCAGGGAGCTACACACTCATGCTCATCTCACACTTTGCTGCAGGCCAGCAGCTGTCTCCTCTAGATTCTTGATGGCTTGCTCGTTACCCACCGCAGCCTGCAGCAATGGGCATGAAGGCGTGTAATGAGCAACACTGCCCCAGTAAAGCGCAGCAGGGCATTGCTACTAAACCCAATACATTTAGTACAGGCATTCTGCACAACGTGTCACACACTGCCCTGTGGGGTCAGGGGGTCGGTCAGGCTCGAACAAAATAGCCCGGGTCGAACAGCAGGGGATGGAGTGCCCTGAGCATAGCTTTCTCAATTCATGTGGGCACAATTGCGGTACTGCGGTACTAACCTGCTGCACCTCTGGAAGGACGGTGTTGCGTACGGCGGCCAGGCTGCCCTGCACCTCTTGCACAGTGCTCTGCATGGCTGCCACACCGCCCTCCATGCCCTGCACACTGCCTTGGAGTGTTACCATGCTGCCCTGCATGTCCTTCACGCTGCCCTGCACCTCAGCCACGCTGCCCTGCACAGCTGCCATGCCGCCTTGAACCTCTTGTATGGTGCCCTGCATGGCTGCAAAGCCGCCCTGCACCTCAGCCACGTTGCCTTGCAGTGCTGCCACAGTGCCCTGCACAGCTGCCATGCCGCCTTGCATGTCCTGTACAGTGCCCTGCACGGCTGCCAGGCTGCCCTCCAGAGCCTGCGCAACATTGCAAGCAAGGGCGTCAAGTATCATTGCCTCCATAGCTGAACCCACAATTGCTCATGTTATTGCATGCCAGCAAGGTTCTGTCATTGCCTATGACTTGAGTCTGAGCTTCAGCATGATTTAGCACACCTGCTTCATCTCTGTGAAAGCTCCCTCCAGTTCTGACAGCTTCTGCGTCGGGCACCCATGTGGCAGTCAGAACAGAGTAAGGAATGCAACTCTGACGTATCATGTGATTGGCCGACGTTGACATGAGAATTGCATGGGGCTTGAAGCACAAGGTGGCAGGGGCACATGATGGCAGATACAGGGGCTTCGGCTGATCTGCAGAGATTGCTGGCCACTGAGGTTGGGGTGTGGTAGCTCAAGATGGGGTGACATGGGTTGCGTAGTCACATTTGGAAAGGGGCATGAGGTGGAACAGCGTAAGGGACAGCAAGGGGCAAAGTGAGGGACAGGTGGCTGTGGAGGGAAATACCATAAGACTGGCAACGGGTTTTCCGGTAGCCTGGTGACTAGCATTCCACATGTACATCTTTTAGACTTCATGCTCTGCTCACCGATATGATCGCAGGCAGGCCCTCTCCACTGCTCATGGCTGCGACGCTGTGCTCCAAGGTCTCTGCAGGTGGCCCCAGCTCTGACACAGCTGCAGTGCGCCCCGTCATGCGGCTATCCATGTCAGCGACCCTGGAGCCCAGTCCAGCTACAGCCTCAGCGACCTCCCCACTCTTTCCCGCCAGGCCAGCAATTGTGGCCTCCATGGCTGCCTGCTTGTCTGCAGCGGCTGCCACTGCTGCATCCACAGCTGCCTGCTTGTCTGCCACAGAAGTGATAGTAGCCTCCATGGCTGCCTGCTTGTCTGCAGCGGCTGCCACTGCTGCATCCACAGCTGCCTGCTTGTCTGCCACAGAAGTGATAGTAGCCTCCATGGCTGCCTGCTTGTCTGCAGCGGCTGCCACTGCTGCATCCACAGCTGCCTGCTTGTCTGCCACAGAAGTGATAGTAGCCTCCATGGCTGCCTGCTTGTCTGCAGCGGCTGCCACTGCTGCATCCACAGCTGCCTGCTTGTCTGCCACAGAAGTGATAGTAGCCTCCATGGCTGCCTGCTTGTCTGCAGCGGCTGCCACTGCTGCATCCACAGCTGCCTGCTTGTCTGCCACAGAAGTGATAGTAGCCTCCATGGCTGCCTGCTTGTCTGCAGCGGCTGCCACTGCTGCATCCACAGCTGCCTGCTTGTCTGCCACAGAAGTGATAGTAGCCTCCATGGCTGCCTGCTTGTCTGCAGCGGCTGCCACTGCTGCATCCACAGCTGCCTGCTTGTCTGCCACAGAAGTGATAGTAGCCTCCATGGCTGCCTGCTTGTCTGCAGCGGCTGCCACTGCTGCATCCACAGCTGCCTGCTTGTCTGCCACAGAAGTGATAGTAGCCTCCATGGCTGCCTGCTTGTCTGCAGCGGCTGCCACTGCTGCATCCACAGCTGCCTGCTTGTCTGCCACAGAAGTGATAGTAGCCTCCATGGCTGCCTGCTTGTCTGCAGCGGCTGCCACTGCTGCATCCACAGCTGCCTGCTTGTCTGCCACAGAAGTGATAGTAGCCTCCATGGCTGCTTGCTTGTCTGCAGCGGCTGCCACTGCTGCATCCACAGCTGCCTGCTTGTCTGCCACAGAAGTGATAGTAGCCTCCATGGCTGCTTGCTTGTCTGCAGCGGCTGCCACTGCTGCATCCACAGCTGCCTGCTTGTCTGCCACAGAAGCCACTGACGCTGCCAAGGTTTCTTGCTTTTCAGCAGCCCCAGCGACTGATGCCTCCATGTCAGAAACAGAGGCAAGCAGTCTTGGCATAGATGCCTCAAGTCCGGAGATGCGGGTGTCAAGTCCAGCCTGCCCTGCCTTCAGGCTTGCTGCTGTGGCTTGCAGCTCGGGGATGGCTGGCTGCAGCTCCTTCAGTGACAGGGAGTAGGCAGCATCAGAATCTTCCACCAGCACCAGCCTCTGCAGCAGGGAAGGCAAGCCATAACTACCACCACACATGTTGTCATCACATAACAATGCCTGGTCTGCACCAGTGTCATCAATGACCAACTTGAGTCATGAGAAGATTGTGAGGAATGAGCAGGGTGGAGTGTTAACACTTGGCCATCTACAGCTGCAACAGGTGACAGGTGTACACGCACCAAGAGCGGGTAACGCTCTAGCAATGGTGCTACTCTGAGCTTGCAAAGTGGATGCTAGGTGCTGGCCAGGGGCTTGGTTGACCACCAGACAGGTTCTTTTGATTGGGACTGGGTTCATGAATTGCAGCTCTGCAGGTGAACAGCTGCTGGTAGATATCAGTCGCAGCTGGGATGTCAGTACTGTGGAATGTACAGGAGGGTGGGCAGCCCTGGTAAGTACCTGCTGCATGGCCACCAACTCCTTGTCCTTCAAGTCAGCCAGACTGGCGCTCATAGCCTGCGATGCAAGCAACCACACCTGGCTGCCAACTGAGCAGTGCAACAAGCCACACTGCAATACCTGTTGGAGCGATAGCTCTTGGCAGGCAAGGGAGGTACTGCACATGTGTCATGCTTGCAAGGCTATTTGTTGCCCGAAAGGGAAAACCGAACTTCTGAGCCATTCAAGAACATGGCAGGAAGTGGCCCTGTTTGACTGTGTGGTGAGCCATGCGCAGCATGCAATGTCTAGGCTGCACTGTGCTTTCCATGGCTGCAACCTTGTGTTGGCAAAGCACCCAAACCCACACCCGAACCCTCGTACCCCTAGACTCCTGTGTACTGAAGCAAAGCCAATGCAAATGACCCTCGGCAATGGGCAACAAGCACCAGCCCGTGATGATGCCACGGCACTCACCGTGACATCTGCGACAATGTCCACCATCTTCTGCTCCTGAGCATCCAAGCGCTGCACCACACATGATGGTACAAGAGCAAGCAGTACAGCTTGTCATAATAGAATGACATACGTTGTGGGTTGCAGCAACACCATGCTATGGACTATGTTGAGTAGCTACATGCAAGGTGGACAACCGAGCATGTTGTGAGGAGTGAGAAATGGTGTCAGGCAGTGACTAGCATAGAGCATCACTCTGGATACCAAGTGTGATCTAGGAGCATGGAGGGGACAGCTCACTTGCAGCAGTGACTCAGGGTTTGCTTCACTCGTGCTCGTCCGCTTCTCCAATGCAGCTACTTGAGCCTTCAGGCTCTCCAGCTGCGATTGCGCAAAGGAAAGAGCCTTATGGGTTGTACACATTGGGCCTTATGGGTTGTACACAACCCAGCCAGGGATTGAGCCGAATTGGGAGAACATGCTGTGGCGCAGGACAAGGGTGACAGTGCAACATCGCCATGCACAATGCCACATGCATGTGTGATGAGTGGGACCCCTGCCTGCGCTATATGCAAGCTAGAAGTGCAAGAGGTGTCAGAATAACCCTCACCGCAGTGCAGGTCTGCTCCACTAGGTTGGTTGTGGTCAGCAGCCCAGCCCGGTCCACTGCCGCGTCCTCCGACAATCGGCCGGTGCTGGCCGCGATGAGCTTGTGCAACTCTTCGTTACGCAACTCCTCGGACGCAACTTTCGCCGCAAGCTGCTCGTGCGCGGCAATGCTGGACTGCAGCAGACGCTGCAATTCAGCGACGTCCCGGTTCGCTGCCTCAGCGGAAATGGCGAGCTCCGTGCGCAGCTCCTCCGCTGTGCCGGCAGTAGCCGCCCTTAAGCTGTCGTGATTGGCAGCAATGCTAGCGTGCATCTCGTTGATGTTGACCTCAACGTTCGACTTCAGGCTGTCGGTGTTGGTAGTGATGTTTGTGCGCAGTTCTGCCATATTGAGCTCCATTTCCGTTCGCAGGCGCTCGGCATCTTGGGCAAGCTGGGCGCGCAAGGCTTGCAGCTCTTCATCATGGCGCATGGCCGTGGCCTCCAGCACCTCGACCTGTGGACGGTGCACACGGTCATGGCAGGTTGCGATGCCAAACAATGCCTTGTGCTGACATACAAGTGAGGCGCAGGAGCGAGAGCATGCAATCTAAGTATCCAGACCTTCACCCACTGTAGCGAATGACAGTCACACAACCTGATGTCTGGTAAGCTATACTCAAACCAGCATGTGCCTGCCTGGCGGGCCTGCCAGCGGTAATCATCTAGTGGGCAACGCCCAGATCCGACCAGGGGCTCCACTGTGAGGCCCAGAGGGGCCTGCAGAAGGGCATGCCTGTGGCGAAAGTTGTAACCCACCCTCTTTGTCAGGGCATCGACCATTGCCACGTCCAAGCCCTTCAGCTTCTTCAGCTCGTCCTGCAGTGACAGGACCCAGTTATGACCACATGCTCACGCAATGGCTGGTATCTCTGTTATCCTTTTGAGTTGCTACCTGGAGTGCACTGTGCTGGGGTAGGCTGCAGCCCTGATGTAGAGCACAACAGCTCCCGTGAAACACAACATAACAAGCTATGAACGTTAATAGAAAGAAAGAAAGAAAGAAGGAAAGACTAAGCCCTCGCCATCTGGCGTGCATTAAGGGAGGGGAGTAAGTTTGGGGCATGCCCTTACTACCCTCCCACAATGAACAAGAATAGATAGATGAATAGAGAGTAAACTGAACAGGTATACTGTACACGCATGGACTGCCATGCACCCACCTCCATGGCAGGCAGCTGGCCATCAGTGACCCTGTGCACTTTGTCGCTGACCATGCCGACCATGGCGATGATGCGGCTGACATCCCCGTTAAACTGGCTGGATACATCGTGCACCGCAGTTTGGACGCTGCCAATGTTGGTTTCGATGCGCTGGACCTGCATTGCAACCAGCCAGCAGCGTGGAGTTGTAGTGAAGCACTGGGGCTTGTAGAAGTGACCAGGTACCCTTGTCCCTGGCAGCGTCCCGTCCGTAATGTCATTGGCTGCCAATGCTTGGGTCACTTATCCCTGCACCGCCCTATACACCAGACTGTTGTGGCCGGCCGAGCTCAGGCCAGGCTGAGCAGGCTGAGCTGAGGTTGAGGTAGGCTGAGCAGGCTGAGCTGAGGTTTAGGCAGGCTGAGCACAAGGCTAGATGTAGCGCTGGGAATGCCTTGCATTCGTACCTTGTCGTTCAGCTCAACTGCAGCAGCAAGCTTGCCGTGCAAAGGGGTCAAGGCGTCCAGCTTGGCAAGGGCCTCTGCAACCTATGGGGCGGTCAGGCAGCAGGGTGTGCACCATTTGGCATCCACCAGGTATGGGCTTTCACCAGGTATGGGCTTTGCTGGTCTGAAGGCACCAGCCCTGGGTTCCTGCACCATCTTTGGTGAAATGTCCAGGTTCTGGTGTAAGCTACTGCCCGCTGCCGCAACTGTCCCCATGGCAGCAGCTCAGGCTGCCAATGTACACGCTGGCAGTTGCTGCATGCACAGTTGCTGCCCGGGATTCAAGAAGCTGCGGGACCAAGCACCCAAGGCCCAGGCCCAGCAGCCTGTAGCACAGTATTGTGTGCACTAGGCACTGTCCAAGCTGTTGCTTGCATAAGAGCATATGCATCATGCTAACGTCTATCACCCCACCTCCATAAGGGGGTAAGGAAATCAGGAATTGGCCCAGACATTACATCCAAGTTCCAGATGGCACGGCCTCTCTATTGTAGGGGAGATAGATATGCGCTGCTTAGCTGTGCTTCATGTGGTGACATGGCGTAAGTGTCCTTCTCCAGTGTCTAGCTGTTGTTCTTGTGTAGGTATGATGCCTACCTGAGTTTCAAGGCTCATGGCGTGTGCCACCACTGGGCGCACGATGTCATTGGCAGCGGCCACACAGGTAGTGGTGCAGGTGTGCTCTATGCCCCTGGCCAGCGCCTCCTTGTCGGCCTGCACAGTGCCAGCAGGCCAAGGCTCAAAAGAACTGCAGTCAAACTGGACTGGCACAAGCATGGTGCAAGCTGCATGGTGTTGAGCATAACGGTAGGCTTGCGGCCAGTTATCAGCATCACCATCACCACCATCATCATCGTGGCAGTGGGAGTCGCACACCTCACTTAAACCCTTGCCAGCCATGTTGCGCAGTCCTGCCTCCAAAAACTCCATCTTGTTGAACATGTAGTTCAGCCAGCCTGGCACTTTGCCATCGTTGTCCTGGGCAGCAGGATCAGCAGCAATGGCACTATCTTGCCCTACACCTCTGTACACCTCTGTGGCGTGCAACATAGTTGACAGGTGATGAAAATCCGCCCTGGACGGAGCCCGCCCCTGCCATTCCTCATGCCAGTGACAGCTCTGACTGTGTCCCCAGCCCTAAAGAGCCTCACCCTGGGTGGCTCCCAGGCGCCCCAAGCCTCCAGCTGCCTGTGGTTGGCTGGTGTGATGTGGGTGCTGCCATAGGTGGCGCGACTGGGTGACTCAGGCGATGGCGAGGAGTCCGGCTGAGAGGCGAGAGCCTGCAGTGCAGCCCCACATGCGTTCCTCGTCAAGCAGGGCTGGCTGGCAGGTCTGCATGACTCCTGATGTGCACACACCACACTGAACGCACACATGGCACACTACACTGCAAACACTGAACTGCAAATGTGTGCTGCACTGCTTTTGTGCACTGCACTGCCACGGCATGCAGCACTGCTGCTGTTGCTGTGTGCTGCTGGTGCTGCTCTGCTCCAGCCATGGGTTGAGACCACATGCTGACTGCCAGCACCAGCAAGGTTGGGGCAGTTAGGGCAGCAGCTGATCTAGCGGGCGTGGTGAATCACAAGCCCTGCCAGCTGGCACACATGTTTGCATGCAGCCCCAAGTGCAAGATGCGTCTGACTCGGTCCTGCAGCATCGGGTTCCTGCAGCGTTGGAGCTGGACACCTGCTGTGTGCTACACTGGTGCTTCCTCTACAATCGCGTTGCTTGACATGGAGCACCCTTGGTTTCCATGCTGCATGCCACTCACTCTGGCTTGGATAGGTGGGTACCCATCATGAGAGTGGCTGGGGGGGTGGCCATCCACCTCCCCGCCTGCCTGCTGCTGCTGTGGGGGCACAAACTCCCCAGAGCGCCATACCTCCCGCGGGGAGGGCACAGCACGGGGCAGCGGCACCACGTTGCCACTGGTACCAAACGCTTGTGGGGCTGAGCCAGGGGGCCGCTGCACCAGGCCAACAGGCCCGCCCGGGCCCGGGCGAGGAGGAGGCACGCTGCCAGCTTGCTGCAATGCACAAGCAGCAGCAGGGCGTGGGGTGCAAGGAGGCCGGTTCACCTATTTAGAGGTGTTTCAAATGACATTGGCTGTAGATGCCAGGTTCACTGACACCACACTGCATGCTTGGACACGTGTCAATGTGCTGCCTGTAGTATGTGGTGGTGATCATCTGCTACTGCTCACGACGGTCACGACATGATGACACATGCATCGGCAGCCAGCAG
Source organism: Haematococcus lacustris (assembly GCA_030144725.1). Classification (NCBI taxonomy): domain Eukaryota; kingdom Viridiplantae; phylum Chlorophyta; class Chlorophyceae; order Chlamydomonadales; family Haematococcaceae; genus Haematococcus; species Haematococcus lacustris. The sequence continues at coordinate 6,216,672 of JASKMD010000003.1, forward strand.
GTGTGCTACAAATAACAGGTAGAGCTGGCTGCCTCCACATAGCTGCGCTGCACCCATACAGGCTTTTCCAATCCTCCCTCCCAGCATGTATGGTGATGATGGTGGGTTTATACCATCGCAACCGTCAGCCTGGTATGGCTGCTTGGCTATGGCTGCTTACCCAGTGGCAATCTGAGCGACATGGACACCTGCCATACTCGCCTTAAGCAAGGGATTGTTGCTTGGCCGGCCACTGGAGTACACAGTGCCCACATCCCCCTTGCTCAGCACGTAGGGGAACTGCTTGTCGGGGAACAGGCGGATGCTTGACAGGTACTGCAAGCACATGAGCAGGGTGGGACTATGGACTGACATTGCTGCAGCATGTGTGGCCTGTATGCTGCAAACATGCTGCAACATGCTGCAATCTACCCAGCAACAGGGTAGAAGGCATCATTCTCAATGTCAGTATTTGCAATGCTTGCTGCTGAGCAAATTGAAGGCTTGGTGCCTCACATTGCCTCCAGGGTCTTGTACTGTCTGTCATAACGCACCTGCAGGTCTACTGCCCGAGAGCCTAGGGCTGACACCATCTGGATGACGTCCTGTCGAGCCTGTGTCACGTCGCGTTAAGTTATGGGTCACAAGGCCAGCTGCAGCTCCTGTGTGGTGTTGCTGATTGACTGACCCCTTTTGCCCATGTGCTCCGTATTACGGGCACAACATTCCGTACCTCACTGCTGATTGCCCCAAGGGCACGGAAGAAATGAGGAAAGAGCATGCGGGAGCCCCCAAGGGGCTTGAAGCTGGCAAACACTACCGAGATGGAGGAGATGGGTACGCTGCCTGCGGGCCAAGGCCAGCGATGTGCGTGTTGTCACAGGTGATGCTGACAGGCATGCATCACTAAGCATGCCTTCAGGTTCTGCCACGCCGATATCTTGAAGGAGTTTGATGAACTGCGACTGCGACATTTTGGGAGCCGAGGGGTCGAAGGGATGTAGGCGCCCTTGCCCGACAGGCATCTTGCAGTACTCCACAAAGGCCACCCTGAGACCGGGGCTGAAGCTGTCCTCTCCCAGACCCGACATGGCGCAAGTGTCCTTCTCGTGTTTTTAGTTGTTAGAGGGCCCCACGATGTAGCAGTTGATGGGGTATGCGCAGTCGTCAATAGCCCCGCAGGCTCTTACTCGAACTCGTGACATTGCAGGCGAGGATGGACCTAGCATCGACGTAGCTGAGCTTGCTGCACATTCACGCTTGAACCTACTTGTCTTGGTTAACGCCGCGGACATCTGCTCGGGCATGGAGACCTACAATTTACTTCTTGTACTCTGGCATATCGCGTGTATCTCTTCAACCCAACTTCTTCTAGGTTGGTTGCTGCAGCGCTGTTTCTATCTTGGCTAGAGATTGCTTTTTTGTCAAAGTTGATACTCAGCTTTGCTTGCACTAGTTTCTGCTAGTGTGATGTGCGCTCATGAGCTCACGCTGATGTCAAGCACGACCAGGGAGCTGTGGAGAATGGTAGAGGGTTTGAGTCGGGCGCCCCCAACCAACAGAAAACCGACCCCTGGTAGTAGGACGGTTGTAACTTTGCACTCACTGCGCCGAATATTATGCTAGATGATTCACATTGTAGCCAACCCAGCCAGCTACCCTTCCCACCTCTCTTCATCATTCTTGCATTAATATTTCATCCATTGCATGCAAAAATGAAAACAGTGCAACAGTGAAAGAACGCAAAGTCACAACCCGGGCCTCAGGTTCTGCACATGCTACTCATGGTTATTGCCCATCGCCAAAGTGGCAGGGCCTGAACACATTGTTCATCATCCGTTGAAACGTAGAAGCACACCAACCGGTCACCAACATCCAGTAAGGTTCAAACTCTCGTGAGCGCACAGAGTGGCTCCATGCAGGCTCGCCGCTCGCACGTGCACCAACTCCAGCCGAGCCTGACACAGGGCCACTCAACGGGGTTGTCAATGCCCCACACGCCTCGTTCGCAACGCGGGCGTCACTCGCCACACGTGCCTCTGGCGCCGCCCTCTCCCGGGCTGCCACTTCCCTTTCACGAGCCTCAAGCCCAGCTCGCATGTTGCTCTTCACCGCTCACAACATCCCGTGACCCCGGAACGTCACTCTGGCCTTCATCATCCTTGGACGGTGACGCATAAAGCCAGCATCTTGTAACTTTGCTGCAGCAGCACGAATACCCGCTACATTAGCGAGATGCTTGAAGAACGTATAGTCTGCTTGTACTGCAGCCCGACATTTCTAGAAAACTGCGGCAGTCACATGTGGGCGCACAGCCTCAAGCTCTCGCGCCTTGTCCGGGCTGGTAGGAAAGTCCAGTAGTCCTCCCGACGCTTCCCACCAGCCTTCTACGTCTTCCCCCTTGAAACTGGGGCAGAGTTTGGCGTGCTCCAACCAGTCCGGTCTAGGAGGCTCTAGCCTAGAGTCTAGGGCTTCGGTCGGAAAACCAACTGTTCCGCGACGCTCTGGGGCGGTGACAGAGTCCTCTGCGACAGACTGGGGCGTTGTCAGGAAGTCTGCCCGAGAACCGAACCCAGTCTCAGATCACCTTACCACATTACAATTCGCATGGGGAGATCCACATCTGGCTACCCCTCCCATTGAACCACCAACCCCCCTAACGATAAGGGACAACGGCTTTTCCGGACTCATTTCTGCACGGATTTACACGCATATTGAAGCGTCGGAATGAGGCCGCGCTGAGCCACACGCTGGGCTGGTCGGGCATGTTGCCGGGTATCCGACCCTACCGAGCCTGCGTACTTGATGTACGCTGACCCAGTAGCAGTGAGTCCCTGGCTAACGCGATGGATAGTGCGCGATGTGCGAGGAGCCCGACTTCATGTCCAACATCGTGACCAACATGCGCTGGCCCAGGGGCTCTGAAACTTGGAGGAGACCACGGCAGAAGCACAGAAGTGACAACTGCATCGATCCCTTGTTGATTAGGCTCCAAGAGGTGGGCTAAATCCTCCATGTTGCCCTACTCTACTGATGCCAGTCTCGCAACCATCGAAGTGAATCGAAGTCTCCAGCCCTGCGTCACTAGCTAGGGAACTCAACTGTGGACCCACTGCCAAGTTCTCATCTATTGTTGACAATTATCAAGAGGGGTTTTAGGAGCTGGCGTGTGTACATGCCTGCAGGCATGGGCTTGTACTCCAAATCCCACCCCTACAGACGGAAGGGGGGCCATGCTGCCCGCTGTGCGTGTTGTGCAACGTGTACGCCAGCTGGCAGCACTGGCTGGGTGGAGATTCATGTGGAGGGGGAGGCAGCCTCCTACCGCTCCGGGCAGAGTGCCAGGTCACAGCCCAGATGGCTGAAATCATCAAGACCTGCGACAGATCATCAAGACCTTCTCCCCCTCCCCTCCCTCCCCCCTCCCCCCTCCCCGTCCCACCACCTCCCAGCAAAACCCAGCCCCTGAGCGCCACAGCTATGCGGCAGTGGTTCCTGTGTCCTTGTGAGCCTGGCCAGCAGCCTAGCCTTGCCTGCTCTTTGCGCACATGCCTCCATTGCAAGTCACGCAAGCTACAGCTACAGTCGGATGCAGATGGCAGCGTCATGCTCACTGTGCGTCAATATGGAAAGCCACCATCAGCTGTAGGCAGCCGGCCGGTTGAGCTGCTGTGCATGAGGGTGAGCTTGAGTGATGCTGTTGGCATGCTGAACAAGCAGATGCCAGAGTACATTAAGCACCACCGGTTGGCACATCACCAGCTTCAGGTTTTCCGTGAGCACCGTGAGGCCGTCAAGGCAGGCCAGGATGGGAAGGTGGTTACTTCATGTGATTGGTCAGAGAAGCTGACGGTTGAGCGCAGCGTTGAGATCATGTCAGAGCACTGGCATGCAGCGCAGATAGGCATTCTCGTTGCGTGTGCATACTTCAAGAACAAAGAGGGGGCCTACTATGAGCAGACCGTGTATGTGATGACAGATGGGAAGGAGCAGTCGGCAGCCATTACCCAAGCAGCAGTAAACGAGGTGGTGTGTTACTTGCTGGCAGACATCAGACAACGTGATGCAGCTGTGCACCTTGGGCAAGAAGCTGAGCGTGAAGATGTTAAACGAGTATTGCAAGGCAGTGGGGTTGTATGTGCCAGCCAACACCTTGCGTGCTGACCTACGGTACATCGTACTGGAGCATCTGAATGAGCAGGCAGAGTGCGACTGAGCTGGCTGTGTAAGATGACGTTAAGAAAACTGGGCTCCATGCGTAAAGTGTACCGCAGTGTACCGCAGCGGAGAACTCTGCATCCAGCGTTGTGGGTGTTGTTAGGCAGCATTTGAAAGGCCCATCGCGCACAGCGGAACCGTTCGCGTGCCTGGCAGACTGCCGGTCACCGTGGGTGCCAGCAGCTCGGGCGCGCAGGCGCAAGCGCGGCGCAGAGATAAGGAATTTCGCGTTAAAATGACAACTCAACTCTCACCAGGCGCGCCACAAAGTCAAATGTCCCTTACGTGGTGGTTCAATGGGAGGGGTAGCCATCTCTCAGCCAGCATTAGCTCAGCCTTGCATGGCCACGTAACAAGGCGAATACTCTATAGTTGTAGCAGTGTGAAATAGGGACGCCCTTGCTCGCATCTCCTCCGTTGTGCCGCGTGTCGCAGGGCAGCTTCTATGAAGAGCGCTAGTCGGCCACCAAGGGCTATGCAGAAGTCACCACCATCGTTGAGTTCATGATTTGTTCGCTGAGGTTGCCTCGTAGCATCTGCAGCCAGGCAAGTGCATCACGATGACACACCATGGCTGAAGGTGAGGTCAGGCGACCCCAACTGAAAAAAAATGACAGGAAACCGACCCCTGGTAGTAGGACGGCTGTATCTCTGCACTCACTACGCCAATAATTATACACTGGGTAGGCCGTGCACAGCAAAGCGTCAAAGTTAGTGATTTAAATTTGAGCCTTTGAGGAGCATGCAATCATCGCTTCGACCGCCCGCGTCGCTTAAGCTGCTGTACATGAGTATGCGCGTCGGCAGCAGCAGTCGGACATAAAAACGATTGCGCGAATGTGGCACGGAGGCAGTTGGCAGGTGCGGTTGGGAGAGGTGGCCACCACAACATTTGTCTAACTATGTCTCGTGTGTCACCGCTTGCGCTTGGCAGCTGTCTGGGGCTGCCCCAACCCAGCAGGTGTGGTACGCTTGCGGAGCGTGCAGCCAGGAGCCAGCGCTTGAGCCATAGCAGCCTGCCCCTCGGTGGCGATTGCAGCTAGCGCCAACTGATACATGTGGCCGAAATCAGGTGATGCAGTCGGCTCTTTGCCCCACGAGCTCCGGCCCTGCTGCTGGGGTGGCTGCTGTGGGGATGGCTGTGGGGGCGGGGGTGGCTGTGGGGGGGGCACACCAGCTGACAATTCTGCTGCACCCTGCTGGCTACCCCCCCCATTGAACCACCACGTAAGGGACATTTGACTTTGCGGCGTGCCTGGTGAGAGTTGAGTTGTCATTTTATCGCGGAACGTCTTATCTTTGCGTTGCGCTTGCGCCTGCGCGCCCGAGCTGCTGGCACCCACGGTGACCGGCAGTCTGCCAGGCACGCGAACGGTTCCGCTGTGCGCAATGGGCCTTTCAAATGCTGCCTAACAACACCCACAACGCGGGATGCAGAGTTCTCCGCTGCGGTACACTGCGGTACACTTTACGCATGGAGCCCAGTTTTCTCAACGTCATCTTACACAGCTCAGTCGCACTCTGCCTGCTCATTCAGATGCTGCAGCACCATGTATCGTAGGTCAGCACGCAATGTGTTGGCTGGCACACACAACCCCACTGCCTTGCAATACTCGTTTAACATCTTCACGCTCAGCTTCTTGCCCAAGGTGCACAGCTGCATCACGCTGTCTGGTGCAAATGAGCACAGAAGGGTGAGGCACTCATCGTCCCAATGCTTGTCATCCCTCTTCTGATCGAACATGGGCATGGCTACAAAGGGCTTTGTGATGGAGGGCCTCATACACAAACCCCTTGGTGCGGGGGTCATGCATTGGGCACATGCACATGCAGTCTGTGACCACTCAACCTGGATACCTGCAGCAGGGAAGAAGCAGCTGTGCATGCTCATAGAGCCGGGGATGGATGATGCAAAGGCATGTGCATCCCGTTGTGGAGCACTGCAAAGCCCTACCTCCTGTGTGCTCAGTTCCAAGCACCACCGATGTCCTTCCCATCCGTGATCACATACACGGTCTGCTCATAGTAGGCCCCCTCTTTGTTCTTGAAGTATGCACACGCCACGAGAATGCCTATCTGCGCTGCATGCCAATGCTCTGACATGATCTCAACGCTGCGCTCAACAGTCAGCTTCTCTGACCAATCACATGAAATAACCACCTTCCCATCCTGGCCTGCCTTGACGGCCTCACGATGCTCACGGAAAACTGTAGCATCTGTAGCAACTGTAGCAAACTGTAGCAACTGTAGCATCTGTAGCATCTGTAGCATCTGTAGCATCTGTACTGTAGCAAACTGTAGCAAACTGTAGCAACTGTAGCATCACCTTGCTATCAGGTTGTGACCGCAGAAGGCGCAACAGTGTGGGTACTGGCTGTATCTGCTGGAGAACTTCAGCAGCAATTGACCTGCAGCCAAAGGGCAAGGCTGGTGCAGGTCAGGGCATGGCTGGTGCAAGGCAGGGCTGGTGCAGGTCAGGGCTAAGGAGTGTAAAACGCACCTTGCGGTGGCCGAGTCCTGCTTGGGCATGCTTGGGGGCATGCTCTGCTCGTCTTGCTCCACAGTGGTGTGTCTGCATGACATCACACACAGGAGAATGACGAGGGATGCTGCCACCAGGATGCTAGGTGGAATGGGCAAAAACAGGCTGCAACCTGAGTGTGCAACCGATGCTGTGCATGTCATGTCAGCCCATCATCCAGCAGGGGCACTCACATGATGGGCTGCTGCTCCTCGGCAGGTGAGGTCAGCGGGTTGGTGGCGGGCCTGGTGAGGATGGAGAGCCCCGGTAGGTGCAGCAGTCCCTGCAGCTGAGACTGTGATGGGTGGTGGTCTGGGAGATGGTGGGGGCAGGGCGCATGGGCTGGCCCAGGCTGTGCAGCTGCTTGCGTGGGTGTGGAGCAAAGACTGGGCATGGGCTGCTCCTGCCCCTGCAGCCGCTTGCCCACGGCAAGCGCAGCTGCAGCAGACTCAGCGCAAGTCCTGTGGGCTAATGGAATCAGTGCGGGCACCAAGTTGTCGCAGGCCTTGATGATTTCAGCCATCTGGGTTGTGACCTGGCCGATGGCTCGTACACTCTGCCCGGAGCGGTAGGAGGCTGCCTCCCCCTCCACATGAATCTCCACCCAGCCAGCAAGACCAGCTGGTGTCGTCTTCACACACAGCGCACAGCGGGCTGCATGCCCGCCCTTCCCCTTGTAGGGGTGATACTTGGATGTCGGCATGCTGCAGGCATGTGCACACGCCAGCTTCTAAAACCCCTATTAGCAAATATCAGCAAGAGTTGAGACCTTGGCAGGGGGTCCACAGATAGGTTCCCTAGCCAGTGACGCAGGGCTGGGGCATCCGATTGCGTTCGATGGTCGTCATATTGGCATCAGCAGAGTGGCCAGCATGGAGGAGGATTAGCCCACCTCTTAGAGCCTAATCAACAAGGGATCGGTGCAGTTGCCACTGCTGTGCTCCTACTGTGGTCTCCTCCTAGTTTCAGAGCCCCTGGGCCAGCGCATGTTGGTCACGATGTTGGACATGAAGTCGGGCTCCTCGCACATCGCGCACTATCCATCGCGTTAAACATGGACTCACTGCTACTGGGTCAGCGTACATCAAGTCCGCAGGCTCTCTAGGGTCGGATACCCGGCAACATGCCCGACCAGCTCAGCGTGTGGCTCAGCGCGGCAGCATTCCGACGCTTCAATCCGCGTGTCAACCCGTGCAGAAATGAGTCCGGAAAAGCCGTTGTCCCTTATCGTTAGGGGGGTTGGTGGTTCAATGGGAGGGGTAGCCTGCTGCTGTTGCTGCTGACCAACACGATGGAATGCTCCATTAAAGGACTCTTAATCTTGAAGAGTGAAGCCAAGCCAGCTGCAACAACGGCAGATGAGCCACCCATGCGCAAACGTTGCAGGCCATTGGTCAGCCGTTCCCAACATGGGGTTCGTAATCATCATGCAAATACCCTCAGAAAGACGCGGTGTTGTCAGGTCGTGTGGAAGGTTGTGCGGGCTCCAGAAGCGTGTGGGCATATGGCGCAATCAAGCCCTTGATGCAAGATTGCTTTGCCTAGCTGAGTCCTGCCGCAACCACCCCAATGTTGAGATGAAGATCACCCCACCAGATCACCCCACCCAACTCGCCATGATCAATATCCACGCAACCATGACTACATGCATTTCTACATCCTTGTCACACAAGCTATGCCACCGCTGTCTAAACAGACCTGAGGCTCTGCGTGAGATGATCAGCTGCTCCTCGCTCGAGACTTGACGAGCTTCCATGTTTTCCTGTGAAACTCAACCCCACCACATCAGAGTGTTGGTGTGCCCTGCCACCGCTTCTTCTTCCTCTTGACATCATGGCGTGGAGGCTTGATCCAGCCTTCCTGCTCCCTCCCTGCCCTACGGTGGGGACGCACACCTTGGCCTTGCACCGCCATTTCACAGGAGCCACATGGCCAGCGCTGCTACCTTTCGTGCGTTCCCGGCGCAACAGCCCATGTGCCCATGTCAGGGCGCATGGGGAACGGCATAAAATCCTGGGCACAAGAGCAAGCAACACATGCAGCAGGCCATCAGTGTGGTGCATGCACGGCCTATGTGTCATTGCAGCGCTAACCTATGAGGTATCACACCTGAGAGGTGTCACACTTATGAGGTATCACACCTATGAGGTATCACACCATGCACTAGAGGCCACTGACTCAACGGTTTTATGGTCAGACATGGGGGCTCATGGGGCATGGCTGGCTGGGTGTGCATGGAGTATGTGTGCAAGCATGCCATGCCATGTCAGTGTCCGGTGTCCCACCATGATGTGGGCGTGGTGCAGGCCCCGGTCCCTCCACAATACACTGAACACGTTGGCAGCATGCCCCTCCTCTTGCCCATCTTCATACACAATGAGCTGCAGGCAGGCAGGCAGGCAGGCAGGCAGGCAGGCAGAAGGGGCCAGCGCACCCAGCTCATGCAGCAGCAGCAGCAGCAGCAGCAGCAGCAGCAAGCAGCGGTAGGGGAGGAGAAGGGGGCAGTGGCTTCCCCCGGCGCTGCCTGAGCTCTAGGTGGAGTTGGCTCAGCACACGCATGTGCACTGCAGGGAGCCGCGGTGGAGTCCAGAGCTGTGAGCGGTGGGAGCACTCCAGGCTCAGGGTGTCACAGCTGGGTACATGCTGGGTGCATGTTGGGTGCATGCTCCCAAGCCTTAAGTTTAGCGCTGCTAGAGAGCGAGGATGAGGTCGAGCTAGAGATTGCGGACGAGGACAAGCTTGGGGCTGCAGCCCGCCCCCACACTCAGCCCCTGCCCCTGCTCCCCCTAACATCAGGGTCGCAGACCACTGTGCTGCTGCTGGCGGCGTCAGCACTGCTGGAGAAAGGAGGATGAGGTAGAGGGCTGGATGAGGGGCCACCTCAATCAGGACCGCCACCACACCACACCACCACCACACCAGACCGCAAGCACGCCCCAGTCTAGCCCTCACCTCTATGACCTCCCAGGAGGGGCTCCACTGCCCCGGCACTGCGTTGATCTGCAGCCAGGGTGGGGTGGGGCTAGAACAGGTCTGAACAGAGCTGAACAGGGCTAAACGTTGATCTGCAACCAACACACAGCAGCTGGCAAGCACCTGATGTGGGTGATGGAAGACAGCACTCAGCATGCCGGAATGAAGGGACGCAGAGGAGGGGGAGCTACAAGGGGGGCCTTGTCATAGAGCTCGACACAAGCCCATGCCTGCTCCACCCTGATGCAATCTCGTGATGTTGGACAGGGTTGGATTGGGGCAAGAGGGGAGGACAAGCCAGTCTGTACAAGCCAGTCTGTACAGGCCAGTTTGTACAGGCCACTGGCAGAGAGCCTCTGGTCAGGCCAGGAAGACACGGAGAGGGAAGTGGTACAGTGGGGGCTGCTGGGACAGGGGTGGGTTAGGGGCTGGGGTGCTGCCCCAACAGGCCCATCTGGGTGATCCAAGGTCCCCCTCCCCCTCCACCACTCCCACCATGCTGGCTACACAGACCAACCGCCGGCTGCTGGACTGCCCAGCTTGCAAGCTTGACCTAGATGCAAGTCCATACGCAATGTACCCCACACACCCTGCTGGCCTCACCTGGCTCACCCCCACCCCCTGATGGCCCCACCCCACCTGACCCCTCCCTACCCCGGCTGGCCCCACCTGGGCACTAGTCCGAACCAGCTGTAACTCACACACCCCATCCCTCCTGGCCCATCCCAGCCTTGACCCACCTGAGGCCCCACCCACCTCACCCCACCTGACCCCTCCCTACCCCGGCTGGCTTCACCCCACCCCACCTGGCCCATCCCAACCTGAACCCACCTGGCCCATCCCTGCAAACCGTGCCATGACGGGACGAGCAGCCAGGTTGACCACACTCATGCCAGTCTCCGCAAAGCTCACTGCGCAGCGCAGGGTTGCGCAGAACAGGGCGCTGGGCAGCTGTCGCAGCTAGCACCAGACTGTGGCTGTGGCTGCAGCTGCCGCAAGATGGCTATGGCCCACGGGTGTGCAGTGTAGGAGGAGGGGAGGATAAAGAGGCCACCAAGGGGCAGTTGTGGCACAAAACGTGGAGGATGAGGTGGAAGCAGCGGGAGAAGTTGGTGATGTGAGAGAGGGTGACCAGGTAGGGTTAGGGTTAGGGTTAGGTTAGCCTAATCCTAACCCAAGGCCATGGGGGTAAGGAAGGGTAAGGGTAAGAAGGGGTGCTGCTAGGGTCTGGGCCAAGCAGGGCTCACTCACAGATGGGACGGAAGTCAAGGGCTTGGCTGGCTACATCCCTGCCATCATACCTGCACACATGGAGTTCCTAGGTGTGACATCACAGTGGTGCAAGCTGCTGAGCCGCCCAATGCCTCCTCTCACATGACCCTCACTGGCAGCCCTGTCCCTAGCCCCTGGGACCCTGGAGCGGCCAACCACCCAACCACCACCCTAGCCATGTCCAAGGGGTGGCCAATGCGGCTGCAGCTGCTTCTCAGCTTCTCCATGGTGACGCAGCGTCAGGCCTTGTGCCTGTGAATGCAATGCAGTGCTGCTGTGCCACCAGTGTTGCTGCAGCTGCTAACTAGGCCCACTTCGGTTCACTATGCACGTCGCTTGTCTACCCACCTGCGCCTGGGACTCATGCCATGAGTGTGATGGTGGTGTGACGGTGGTGTGAGAATTCGACAACCCCTGGAAAAGCTGCCCCTTCCCAACCCTTGACCCCTACTTTCCCACCACACCCCAAGAATCTACACACCTGCCGACTTCAACCACTCCATCCACCACCCTATCCATGCGCCCACCTGCCCAGCTTGAACTCTTGGAGGTTTGCCACAAAGGAGAGGCGGCCTGAGGGAACGTTGACATCCCCCACAAGCTTGGTGCCCATCAGGCAGGGCAGCTGCAGGCAATAGTCAGCAGGCGGGGTTGAGGTTGGGGCTGGGGCCAAGCCAGGGGTTGTTACAGGTAGTTAGAACAGTTAGGGTATTTAGGGCCAAGACAGGTTAAGGCCAGGGTAGCCGCACACACCCTCAGTTACAGCCTCCCCATCTGCACATCGTGACAGCGACCAGGACGAAGTGCAGTGGGATGTGAAGGAGAGGAGGGTGGAGGTGAAGGAGAAGGAGAAGAAGGGGGGAGGAAGGAGAGGGGAGGAAGGAGAAGAAGGAGAGGAAGGAGGATAAGGAAAAGGAGGAGAGGAAGGAAGGAAGAGGAGGAGGAGAAGAACCTGGCTTGAGAACCGCAGCATGGTAAGAGCTTATGTCTGAGGCGCGGCCTGCTCCCGCATTTTACCCAATCTAGCAGACAAAAGGGGCGATTGGGGCAGGGCAGGGCTCATAGACCAGCTTGGGTCAAGTTTGGGTTAGGGCAAGGTTGACACAAGGTCAAGGTAAGGCGGGGTAAGCAGGATAGGGCAGGGCGGGGCAGGGCGGGGCGGGGCGGGGCAGGGCTGGCGTTTCATAAGGATGGGGCTTGGGGGTGGAGTTTGGGATAGGTCAAGGTAAGCCAGGACACCCCTTTTATTATCTCACTGGTAGCCTTCTCACCCTCTCACTCTTTCACACATAGCCTCCCCATGCACACAGCCCCACACCTTCACAGGGCAGGCCTCGAGGGCAGGTGAGCCAGAGCGCAAGGTCTGGAGGTTGAGCACCTCAGGTCCATGGCTGCCGTACTCTGCTGTCCACAGCCCCTGTGGCCAAAAACAAAAAGAGTGATGCAGGGGTTTGCTGAGGAAACGAAAGGAACAACACTGCTATGTGGCTGGACAGTTTGGCAACAAGGTATGAAGAGGCATTGTATGTGCATAGAACGTACAGGCATTGTGATGACGTCATGCGACATGAGGGCATAGGGCAAGGGAAAGGTCCAGTCAGTCAGTCCAGTGCTTGCCTCCCCCCGCCCCTCCCTCTATTCCTCCAGTCTTCACTCTCACCCCCCAACCCAACAATGACTGTCCCTGCGGGAGATCAACAACCTCCTCAGCACCGCTGCTTGCACCACGGCTGTTGAGCATGCCCCATCACTTCATCCCTTCAGTCCTCACCCTCGGCCTCCCTCCAGCCCCTCACGGCCCCCTCGCGGCCAGGCCCCCTCCCTGCCCCATCCCCCTCTCAGCATGCATACCTCCCTTCTCTCCTACCGCCGCTGTGCTTTGCCCTGCTGCTTTAGTCAACCTGCACTGCGCTTCCTGGCACCACGACTGTCACCCTAACCCTAACCCTAACCCTAACCCTAACCCCCCTCAACAAACCTCCCCCCACCACCATCACCCCTCCTTAGCTCCCCCCACTCCCTCCAGAGCACACCCTGCAGAGCCCTGCTCCATCCTCCCAGCTGTACCACCCCCGCCACCCCTCCTCAGCCCCCTCCGCACGTGCACCCCCTGCAGAGCCCCCAGCTCCATCCTCCCAGCTGCACCATAGCCTACCAGCAAAGCAGCTCTCAGGCCCCTTCCCGCTTGCCACTGCATCCGGCCCCCATCATCTCCCTCATCGAATGTAATCACCCTCTTATCCCCCTTATCCCCCTTACCCCCGTCTTATCCCCCTCTTATACACTCTCTTATAAACCCTCTTATCCCCCGTCTTATCCCCCTCTTATACACTCTCTTATAAACTCTCTTATCCCCCTCTTATCCCCCTCTTATCCCCCTCTTATCACCCTCTTATCACCCTCTTATCCCCCTCTTATCCCCCTCTTATCCCCCTCTTATCCCCCTCTTATCCCCCTCTTATCCCCCTCTTATCCCCCTCTTATACACTCTCTTATAAACTCTCTTATCACCCTCTTATCCCCCTCTTATCACCCTCTTATCCCCCTCTTATCACCCTCTTATCACCCTCTTATACACTCTCTTATAAACCCTCTTATCCCCCTCTTATCCCCCTCTTATCCCCCTCTTATCCCCCCTCTTATCCCCCCTCTTATCCCCCTCTTATCCCCCTCTTATCCCCCCTCTTATCCCCCCTCTTATCCCCCCTCTTATAAACCCTCTTATCCCCCTCTTATCCCCCCTCTTATCCCCCTCTTATCCCCCTCTTATCCCCCCTCTTATCCCCCCTCTTATCCCCCCTCTTATAAACCCTCTTATCCCCCTCTTATCCCCCTCTTATCCCCCTCTTATCCCCCTCTTATCCCCCTCTTATCCCCCTCTTATCCCCCTCTTATCCCCCTCTTATCCCCCTCTTATCCCCCTCTTATCCCCCTCTTATCCCCCTCTTATCCCCCTCTTATCCCCCTCTTATCCCCCTCTTATCCCCCTCTTATCCCCCTCTTATCCCCCTCTTATCCCCCTCTTATCCCCCTCTTATCCCCCTCTTATCCCCCTCTTATCCCCCTCTTATCCCCCTCTTATCCCCCTCTTATCCCCCTCTTATCCCCCTCTTATCCCCCTCTTATCCCCCTCTTATCCCCCTCTTATCCCCCTCTTATCCCCCTCTTATCCCCCTCTTATCCCCCTCTTATCCCCCTCTTATCCCCCTCTTATCCCCCTCTTATCCCCCTCTTATCCCCCTCTTATCCCCCTCTTATCCCCCTCTTATCCCCCTCTTATCCCCCTCTTATCCCCCTCTTATCCCCCTCTTATCCCCCTCTTATCCCCCTCTTATCCCCCTCTTATCCCCCTCTTATCCCCCTCTTATCCCCCTCTTATCCCCCTCTTATCACCCTCTTATCACCCTCTTATCACCCTCTTATCACCCTCTTATCACCCTCTTATCACCCTCTTATCACCCTCTTATCACCCTCTTATCACCCTCTTATCACCCTCTTATCACCCTCATCATATGTAAACTCCCCTTCACCATCTTCGTACCCTGCCTGGCAGGCTCCTAGCCTGCGCATGTTGCCATGTTGGCTATGGTGATGTCCTGTGACGTGCTTTGCCCCTTCACTGCCCCAGCCCCACCCAGCAAAGCAGCTCCCAGGCCCACTTAGCATACACAGCCACCCCACCATACACATACACCTCCCCTTCTTACAAGTGGCCCCTAGCTATGTCCACTTCTCTCACACACCGCGCTGAGTCCCCTGCTCCCAGCTCCATCCTCCCAGCTGTACGCCCTCTCAGCCACCACCCCTGTGGCCTCTCCTCCTTGCTAGCCCCATGACCCACAGCCCCAGCAGCACCCCACCTCTCCAGATGTGGCCCCTAGCTGTGTCAGAGCAGGTTGCACTCCCCTCCAGTGCCCTGAGCCACACCCCTCCCCCTCACAGCCCCCAACCCACATGCCTCCCTCCCACACCTCACACCCCCCTACACGGCACTCACCCCTCTCCCACACAGCCCCTGACCCACAGCCCTCCCTCCCTCCCTCCCTCCCCGGCCGTCCTGCCCTCCCTTCACCCCCCACACACGTACCCTGAGTCGCGCCGCTGCTGCCAGAGCCGCAGCTGCAGCCGCTCCCTGCCCCTCTCCTGCACTGGGGACAGCTGGTGACGGGGCAGGGCTTGACGGCAGGCCCTCTACTCGCTTGAATTCGAATTTAAATGTCTGCACGCACAAAAATGCAGCAGAGGGACAGAGCAGCTGGTTTGCTCTGCTGAGAGGGCAGGGGCAGGGGCAGGGGCAGGGGCAGGGGCAGGGGCAGGCGCAGGGGCAGGACCCTCATGTGAGTGCTGAAGCCCTCCACCCCTTCTCAACGTGAAACAATCACACCCTACCCTCCTCCTGATCCAGCTGACCTTTCTCAAGCCCCAAGCAGCAACCTCCTGCTCCCTCCCTCCTGCTCCCTCCACCCTCTTGCGCCTATGCCGGGTGAGGGCTGCACCCCCTCCCTGGAACATGGAGGTTAAGCGACCCCATAGCGTGGCTGCCCCTGAGGCCGGTGGCCCTGCTCCAGGTGGCTGGCCAGACAGCTTACTGCCGCCTTCTTGAGATTGCTGCCTCCTCCAATGCTGCTGTGGCTGGCATGGCTGCGGCTGGCGTTGTGGCAACTGCAGGTGCACACTGACCTGCAGGTGGCAGAGGGACAAGGGTGACAGTGACAGGCGGGCAGGCGGGCAGCAGTGGTGAGGGGGCGACCGTGGTGGTACCAATGGCTCCCCCTCCCCCTCCCCCTCCCCCTCCCCCTCCCCCTCCCCCTCCCCCTCCCCCTCCCCCTCCCCCTCCCCCTCCCCCTCCCCCTCCCCCTCCCCCTCCCCCTCCCCCTCCCCCTCCCCCTCCCCCTCACCTCAAGCACCAGGCAGCCTGGCGATGCGCGTGTTGACAGGCGAGCTGCCACCTCCATGCCCTGCACCCTCCTCCGCCCCCCTTCCCCTCTCCCACCCCTCCTCACCACGTCCCCCCCAGCCCCCCCTTCAACTGCCAAAGCCCCTGCAGCAGCCCCAGGCCCAGCCTCCCCTCCACTAGGCCCTTCAAGGGAGGTGGGCTGTGAGCCCTGACCCTGACCAGGCCCTGCTGCTGAGCCTGCTGCTGGCAGGACCTGTGCAGGCTCAAGTGGAGGTGGTAGAGGTGGAGCCTGCGACTGTGGCTGTGGCTGTGGGTAAGGTGGGGGTGGAGGGTCAGAGGTGGAGGGGCTTGGGGTGGATGCTGCATGTATGAGGGCCAGGGAGGGGCCCACTGCGGACAAACATCATGCCCCAGGTGGTGCCATGAGGTTTGGGTTTGGGTTTGGATTAGGCAAGGTTTGTGGGTGGGCAGGGAGGCGAGGAAAACTATAGACAACTAGCTAGGTGAACAGGCAGGAAGTAGCATAGGAGAAATGGCCGGTCAAATAGGAGAAATGGCCGGCAATAAGATCAGCAGGCAGATAGGAAACGAGAGGCTGAAGAGTAATTGAGCGGACAGGCATAAGGCAGCCACTTGTGAATACTGGGACACATCAGGTGAGATTAGGCTTGGTGGGTTATGCTGGGCAACTTTGCGAATATACTTCGTCCGATTCCGCTGTCGCTACCGGGCGCCGAACGCCGGGCCGAAATACCCACCGTCACTCGACCCGGCTTCGTCGCCAATGTCGTCGTGCAGCGCCGCGAACGCCAGCTCCAGCACGTCATCGTCATCGACGAAGCCTTCTAAGTCGTCGTCGTCGTCGTGTGGGTCGAAGCTCGCGATGCCCGCTGGGGCAAGCTCGGGTGCTTCCTCTGCCTGGGCGAGGCGCAGCAGGTCGCGGATGAACTCCAGGCTGGGCTGCACCTGCGGTCCACAGCAAAATGGCAACAGTGCTATGTCGAAGCAGTAAACTTATGGTGAAGACTCGTGAAGTCACACGTCACACGTCAGCGATTTGTCGGGACGGCGAGCTGGCAGGACGTGGCGGTCGGCACGATGTGATCGAGTCAGGCTCGCGTGAGCGTCAGCGAGGTATCAGCTGGTCAGTCAGTCAGTCAGTCAGTCGGTCGGTCGGTCGGGCAGGCAGGCAGGCAGGCAGGCAGGCAGGCAGGCAGGCAGGCAGGCAGGCAGGCAGGCAGGCAGGCAGGCAGGCAGGCAGGCAGGCAGGCAGGCAGGCAGGCAGGCAGGCAGGCAGGCAGGCAGGCAGGCAGGCAGGCAGGCAGGCAGGCAGGCAGGCAGGCAGGCAGGCAGGCAGGCAGGCAGGCAGGCAGGCAGGCAGGCAGGCAGGCAGGCAGGCAGGCAGGCAGGCAGGCAGGCAGGCAGGCAGGCAGGCAGGCAGGCAGGCAGGCAGGCAGGCAGGCAGGCAGGCAGGCAGGCAGGCAGGCAGGCAGGCAGGCAGGCAGGCAGGCAGGCAGGCAGGCAGGCAGGCAGGCAGGCAGGCGGGCGGGCGGGCAAGCAAGCACGCTTGTCCCTTGATCACGCGCTTCTTGTGCTAGCACCCACCACCCCGAACTCGTCCTCCTCCTCTTCCTCGTCACTACTCGAGGGTGCCTGGCTCACGCTGCCTTCCCCTTGCCAGCACTGTGACGCCTCTGACCTAGTGTCGGCCTGACCATCCTGCTGCAATGCAAGGCCTGCGGATCTCCTTGTTCCCAAGGAGCTCCTTGTTGCCTGCTTCATCACAACTGATGCTGCTGCTGACTCTGCTGCTGCTACTGTTGACTGGCCCTTTCTACCAGCAGGCCCTGCTGACGTCCCTGCATGCTGCTCCTCACCCCTGCTATCACCCCCCTCTAACGTCCCTCCACCGCCCCTGCCGCCGCCGCCCCCGCTGCTGCCACTGCCGCCACCCCTGCCTCCGCCTCCCTCACTGCAAATGCCAACTTGCCTACCACTCTTCACATTGCTGAGGCCCTCACTGGCGCCAGCACCCTGGTCCCTGGCTGCTGCGCTGGGAGGCACTGCATGGGTGGGTGGCTTGGTGGAGGGTGCGCATGGAGAGGTCTGGGTGGCTGGCAGGGCCTCCCTCTCAGGGCACAGCTGGAGTGTGAACAGCAGCCGGTCCCTCCTCATCGCATGGCCTCCCAGTACCTGCATAGCAGCAGACAAGTTGCATTCTTTCCTTGGTACATCCCAAAAAAAGAAACAGCAAAGAGTTTCAGAATGAGGGGACATAGAGCATCCTTCAGGGCAAGTGTTCCAGTACTGGACAGGCGTGGCCATGAGTGCAGCCATGGGTTGGTCTGCATCAGTTTGCAGTCTGTTGGGTTGAATAGACAAGGTACCAATGGCATCCAGCCACGGGGCAGTCAAGTCCTCTGTGGTGACTAAGGCGTGACATGAGCCTGGAGAGGTTGAGGGCCTACCCTTCTCCAGTGTGCTAATGAACAGGATGGTACCATGTGGTGTCATCATGCGGTGTCATCATGAAGCGTCCTGGCACCAGCTTGGCTGGACACTGTGATAACAGCTGGAGCTGGAGCATCACCCATGGGGCAGTTTGATGGCTACCCTGTGGTGACTAGGCTAGGGCACATGGTTGGACCCATTGAGACGTGACAACTTGAATGGACAAGGTGCCAATGGCTGGAGCTGGCCCCACTGGCACCCGCCTAGTGGTTCAGGCTGATGCTGAAGGAAAGGTCACGGCAACTTGAACAGACAAGGTGCTAAGGTGTAATACCTGAAGCTGGCCCCACTGGCATCCATCCAGTCCATCCAGCCATGGGGCAGTTAGGGGGAGTAGGGGCGCATAGTATCGGTGGGACTGAACAAGGGGCCGCCTGCTGCTGCTGAGTGCTGTGCAGCCTAGGGCCTACCTGCTGCCACTCCAGGCTGTGGGCGGTGAGGCAGTGCAGGGGCGGGCCACCCCCTGCAGGCAGCAGCCCCGCAGCCAGGCTCGTGGTCAACCTGTGGGTTCCGGATGTTTTGCTCTATATACAGCGTTCCCTAACAAGGGTGATACTGAGGGTGATACTGAATGACCTGCAACCCCTTAAGGTAGCAATAGGCTTTCATCAGAGGGCAAAAGTCTCTGCCTGTAAAAGTCCCTGTCTGTCAGCAATAGGCTGTCCGGCAGTCAGGCGGGGATGCCTTGGTTAGGGTATGGGCAAGCTCACCAAGCCATGCCAGCTGCCAGCTGCCAGCCATCGTCACAAACCCAGCCCTGACCACTGTAGCATTGCTGGCCCTGCCTCTGCTGCTCCTGCTCTCAACCTCCCACCGCTGCCCTGCTCCTTGCCACCACTCCTGCCGCTAACTCCTGCTGACCCTGTTGCCCCTGCCTCTGCTGCCCTGACTCTTGCTCTTGTCACATCCTCCCTGCCACCGCTGCCCTCCTCCTTGCCGTCCCAGCCTTCACACTGCCTTGGCCACTTTTGGCAGTGTGACCGCCATGCATACGTCTCTCAAGATGACATCCAGGCATCACAGGGCTGCGACAACATATTGACAGCACAGCACTTGCAGCCATGCTGCACCCGTGACCCCATGCGCACAACTATGCTTGGGGTACAGTGTGACCACACCGTGTGACCCATCATGCGACAAAGTGTGATCCTGTGTGAGGCAGTAAGCACCAGGCTGGCCTGACCTGCTGCCTGGTTGGTAACGCCCAATGCTATCAGGCCAGGTATGGCAGAGCGCTCAGGTGCAGTCTCCCCGCAGGTCAGCCACCACAACCCCACTGGGGAGGTGGGACCCACTGCACTGAGCCCTTTGTACATAGACCTGCAGAAGTAGGGTCGGTCAGGCAGGCAGGCAGGCAGGCAGCTAGGCACACTAGTAGGTAGGTGGGCAGGAGGGTCGGTCGGTCAGTCAGAAAGTCAGTCAGTCAGTCAGTCAATCAGTCGGTCGGTCGGTCGGTCGGTCGGTCGGTCGGTCGGTCGGTCGGTCGGTCAGTCGGCCGGTCAGTCAGTCAGTCAGTCAGTCAGTCAGTCAGTCAGGTAGGTGGGCAGGCAGGTAGGTGGGCAGGAGGGTTGGGCGAGAAATTGATAAGGTAGGCTGAAACGTGGAGGTGCAGGTGGGCGGTCAGGCATGAGGGTGGGTTGGTCAGTGTGTCAGTTAAGCAGTCATGAGGATCAGGAGGGTCAGGCAATGAAGTGGAAGCTAGGTGAAGCTGTGGGCGGGCGGGCGAGTGGGCGGGCAGGCGAGGTAGCTGATGGCCTTGCAAGGCTTAATGTTCAGCGGCCCTTGTACCTGAAACCCCGCAGCCTCAGCGCATGGCACAGCTCTTGTGCTCGTGCAGCCGGCTGCCCCCAGCGCAAGCTCTGCTCATCCAGCCAGCGCTGGCATTGGTGCTCCCATATGCTACCAGAGGCCTGCATGCACCATGCACCATGACTTCGAGCTACATGCAGCCAGCTCCATGCACCATGCACGTCCAAACCCTTCATGCTCTTCAACCTGCCTTGATCTCATGGATAGGACCCAGGCAGACCCAGCTGCTACCCAGCTGCCAGACATGGTGCTGCTGCTACTGCTGCTGCTGTTGCTGTGGTGCAGCCGCCAGACAAGATCTGCACTGACAACGGCCGCCCGCCCTGATCACCTAATGCACCGACTTGGTGCTGCCTGACAGCGGTCGCTCTGCTGCTGCCGTACCTTGAGCAACATCTGACAGCTACATCACACCATCTGGTTCAATGTTGGCTGGTCCGCTGCCACAGCGGCTGCGAGAGCGTGGGCAGCTGCTCCGCTGCTGTTGCTGCCAATTGAACATCATCTGACAGCCACAACACCACCTTTATGTTTGCGCACGCTGGGGTACTGCCACAGCTGCTGCACCTGGCCTGCATTGAATGGCTGGCAGGAATCTAATGTCAGGCAATGGCCTGCCCAGCGCTAGCCTGAGTGCTGTACTCAAGTCTACCACCAGAGACTGGCCCTGACGGCACAACAGCCTGTGAGCAGGGCCAGGGGGTCTAGGGCAGGGGCCTGGTGCCGGGCAGCCCCGCAGCCACCTGCCCGGCAGCCACCTGATGGCAGCACCACCACCTGAGTCAAGCATGAAGGGGCTGAGCTACACCTGTATCTGCTCCGGCTACACCTGGATGCGGCATGCTGCCGTGGGGTGAGATGGGTAAGCCAGCCCAAACATCCCATGCTGGCTGCGCTGAGCCCAGCAGGAGTCAGACCATGCTGCTTTCTGAGCATTCATGCTTCTTCGCCACTTCTGGTTTCAGCACAAGGATGAAGCTATGCCGAAGCAAGTGCATTCCAGAATGGCCAATATGCAGCTTGTTGTGGAAGTACACACGTCCCCACATTACCCCTGCTGACACTCTGCCCTCCTCCTCCCCTGCTGCTGGTTGCTGCCATGTCGTTGTGATGTCCTTACCATGTTTGGCTACAGCATGCACGCGTTTACCAGCACATGGCGCTTGGTGCAAACCTCACCTCAATGCTGGTGAGCTGGTTCAGCCTCTTGCACGTACATGCGATACGACCCACGGCCGCGGCAGGCAGATGACGCAGTAGTTCTCCAAACACATCGTCGCTTAGGTCGCTCATGTGCGTGCCCAAGGCGTGGCACTCCCTGCTCGCCTCCACCCCTGCCATTTGCCCTCACGTCGGCCTTCCCTACCACCGAGCACAGCTAATATGTGTCGCTCCAGGTCTTTTCGTTCACACTTCAGTTGGTGCCGAGCGCCGGTTAAGTGCCGCCACGTCACGATAGAAGGCACCGTGCTCTAGCGCTGCACGAGCCAAGCGGGTGTGTCAAAACCCCAGCGATTGCTGTACAATGCTGTACAATCCCTTGTGCGACAGCCGGTGCTGTCATGCAGGCCACAAACATTGCACACGGTTGAGTTCAATGCCCAGCAGCCCTCCCAGGCTGATGGCATAGCGGTGAAAAGCACCAACACAGCATCCCCTCATTCACCGCACCCTATCCCACGGTAACCCTCATTTTCAGCATCCCCTCATTCACCGCACCCTATTCCACAACCGCAAGCTTGCTCCTGACACAACTACATCGTTCAATTAGCCTTCTTGTGGTTTGCATCGCCGTCACCCTTCTCGCCTTCCTCACCGTCCTCGTCCTCCTCATCCTCGTCCTCCTCCCCTTCCTCCTCCATGGTCTCAGCACCCGTATCACCTGCAGAGGGCATGCACCGGTGGGCTGAGGGTGGGGTGGGGAGGGGCGGGGCGGGGCAGGGCAGGGCAGGGTCTACACGGCCACAGGTCAGCGCTGCCTGGGTCAGGGGGCCTGATGCGGGAGTGTCGACACTGTATTGCATGCTGAAGTGTGGTGGGGCGGGCCAGGGCATGGCAGGGCGGGGCAGCGTGCATGGTGATAGCAAGGTTACTGCACATGGTAGCAATGCTCTGAGCCACATGGCCGCACAAACTCCCCAGTCCTGCCCGCTCGTTCGCCCACAGTCTACCAAGTCATTGCGGCCACTGACCATCATCTGTAGTTGCCCCAACATCCTTGCCGTCCTTGGTCCTGCTGATCTTCATGCCTGCAAGGCATTTACAACATCACAGGTGTGACTTGCTGAAGTGTCACATGAGGCAAGGGTCAGAGATGAGTGCAGCACAAAGTCCTGCATGCTGCCACCACATGCCTGACACCCTGCCCACGCACCCTGCCCCTGCCAAAGCTCTTGCCCCCCAAGACTGGACCTGACAGTAATTGCCTGCTGGTGGGCAGGGCTGTCTGGCTATGCTACCTGTTCACTGATGCCATTGACTGTCCCTGACTAGGCCATATCCCTGTCCCTGCTGCTGACGGCCTTAACCCTGCTGCTGACACCCTACCCCGCCTGCGCCCGGCCCTCTTGGCTGCACCCATGAGCTGTGTGTATTTACTCTGGCAGGCTGGTGACTGAGATGCAAAAGGTGCGTTATCCCTCCCACACCCTGGGTGGTCTTGTGATTATGTTAGGGGCACATGGTGAGGGGCTGCTGATCCTCACACATTAGCGATCATGCATGACATGGCAGTGCGAGTGCTGCCTTTCCCTTAGACTTGCCATCCCCCTTGAACTTCGCCAGGCTCCTCAGTAAAAAGAAGATCATAATGCCGAGCAGCCCCACAATCAAGATGACGTCCTGACCGGCAGCTGGGGTTTCCGGAGCTAGGCTTGTTGTCATGGAACCGGCTGGAGAGCCCGTCATGCTAGGCGACGTAGCGCGTGCCCCCACCAATAGTTTGCGAAGTAGCGCGGCTACTCAGGGCTGTTTGTAGAACTAGTTACACCTCTTTATGATAGCTTGCTTGCTGCTGTTTGCGGTGCACATCGATCGTTCAGCTCCTGTCATTAGAAAGGAAACGACTATAACGAACTCAGTTTCGGGCGAGCGGACTGGGACAGTCTGTTGGGCCTGGGCCTGGGTCTGTGTGGGAGCGACAACCGTCCTCCACAGCTCTTGACAGAAACAAAGAAATGTGTACATAGTCCCGTCTACTGCGTTCAATAGAGAGCCACAAACTGCTGCTGCAATGCAGCTGACCACCTTAGTAGATAGCTAAACGCTTACATGCAGCATCACATAATCAATCAATCAACGTTGGCAAACTTGTTCACGGAACCATACCCTTTGTCACGCCAGCATCATCAACGCCTACCTGGCGTGGTAAAAGAATGCAGTGTATTGTCGGAGTATTATCTCTGAGGCAGACCAGCCTTACCGGCATTCACTCCCTTCACTCATGAATAGCATGCCACCCAGATTAGAGAGGTAGGGAAGATGCATCTCTTACCCTTCTGTCTCCACAGCCCCTACACCGTAACCCTACACATTCCCAGCATGCTATAGCCGCTGCCGGCTTGGCTCAAGACAAGGAAAGCCAGCGCGCAGCAGCAGCCAGTGCGGTTGCCCTGGCCCAGCGCGGCTTCAGCCTCTCCCCACCCATGACCACGAGATCAATTTCAAGTCGACGTGAGTCGAGCCCCATTGGCCATAGCCTAAGCAAACTCTTAAGCTGGACCTGGATCAGCAAGTTGTACAGTGTTATCAGTCTGGCAGTGCTGGCACGATGGCATCATCCCACACCTTTCACCATATACCAGTGCCAATTGCAAACATTGCCAGTGACGTGTAGTGAGCACAACAAGGGCCAGCACAAGGGACACCTACTACTATGATACAAGTACACCACAACACACAAGTCAAGATACAGATACAGGGATGTGAGTAAGCAGCAACTGCTGAGATGAATGCAAACCTACTAACTCTGCTGCCATGTAGTTAAGCTGCCATGCACGTCAGCTGTTGTTTGTGCCAGGTCAAGGCCGAAGAAAGACACAAGTGCCCAAGTTGTCATGGTAGCAGCAGCAGCAGCAGCAGGATGTTGAGGGACGTTGTTGCTGACCTTTGCAAGGAGTGCTAGACCTCCTTGAGGGGAGGGCGGCCTGGCAACAGCTGAACGGCTGGCGGCTGCAGCGGTGCAGCTGTGCAGATCAACCATCATCAGGTGGGCCTAGCCCTGCCCAGCCCTAAGGCATGCAGTCGACCAGCATCATACGTGTTTCACTCCCCTCTCCTTTCAAGCCCTACTAGCTCCAACCTTTTGTCTGGAGCTAGGTCAACTGGGTCAACCCTACTAGGTCTCTCCCCCGCTCCCTTTAGCTCCCTTCCCCTCTGAGTTCTTTCTCTCCTAGGTAGTTCCCCTTCTCTTTCCCTTTTTCTCTGTACTCTCCTTAGTCTTTTACCTTTGGAGGTTGGCTTGTATCCACCCGAGCCCCCGATACCTAGTCGGCAGGCCAGGGCAGCGCACGTGTCATGCTGAACAGCTGGAGCAGCTGGAGAATGCCAGCAGTGGGCTTAGCCCACCCTCCTCCCTCCTGCCTCCTCCTGCTCGCTGGGCAAGGGTCGAGGGTATGCCTATGGCCTGGCTCTTTGGGGCGACATGATGCTGCCCATAGCCATGTCCATAACCTCTATGCGTTCCTCTGCGTTTGGCAGGTCAACGGTTATGTTGCAGTTCTGCAGTAGTAGTGGGCCATCACGCTTGGCAAGTCAACGGTATGGTGCAAGTTTGCAGTATTGCCTGTAGATGGTTCATGACCTGCAGTTTGCTCCATGTCAGAGAGTCTAGCAGGTACCATGAGCGGTTCACTCAAAGTAGGCAACCAAGGAGGCAGCTGGCTGCTACAGCTGCCAGCTGTCAAGCAGGCTGCTACAACCTGTTATGTTTCACGTCATCATTAGGTCCCCTAAGGTTTGATACCAGCAGTGGCTGAGGGGGTGGGTAGCCAGGTGAGTCTAGCTAGGAGCAGCACCCTCCCTACCTCATTTTGGCCCCTCACCAGTTCCTGCCTCCTGTTCTCCTCCTCCCTGCCCTCACCTCCCTCTTCCTCCCGTACTTGTCCTCTACCTCCCTCCGCTTCCCTGCCCTCACCTCCCTCCGCCTCCCTGCCCTCACCTCCCTCCACCTCCCTGCCCTCACACCCACCCGCTCTATGCCGCGCTATGAGTCCCTGCCCGCGCTATGAGTCCCACCCGCGCTATGAGTCCCTGCAGTGGGCCCTGCACCGTGCCCAGGAGGCCCAGGCTGCTCCTCAGGTTGCCCAGGGTTGCCTGCAAGGGCTGATCACCCAGGAACACGTTGTTCGAGTTGCTCTGGGGCGCGTCAATGCCGCCCAGCGCGGTGTTCAGGTCGGCCAAGTCCATTGGGCACAGCCTGCAGCCAGGGGAGCACAGGTGGGGCAGCCAGGCAGGTGAGGAGGAGGGATAGGGCAGGGCAGGGCAGGGTAAGGCAGTGTGCAGCCACGTGAGTGCGAGGCCATGTATAGGCACATGTGTGGCACCAGGCCCATCAGGCGAAGCAGACACCATGTGTCACATGTGTACACCGCTGCTCACATCCCTTGGTAGCCTCAGCCGAGGCCATGTGAGGGACCTGCCAGGGAGGTGCCCAGGGCCAGCCAGCTCACCGGCCCATTAGTGAGCCTGCACATGGCTAGCCAACTCACAGGGACGGCGGTCACTGGCTGGTTGTAGTAGGCCACAGAAACGATCTCAAACAGGATGGGACATGTGATGAGGGCGGTGCCGGCAGGGGGGACGGCGAGGACGTTGCTATTGGCTTCCAGGATGCTTTCAGCAGCGAATGGCTTCCAGGGCCACAAGGCCAGGGAGCAGGGTTCATGCTTGTGCTTACACAGCTCCCACTCAGTCGAGACATAAACCGAGTATGCGGGATAGGCCCATACCTGACGCTGCTCCCTTTTCCACCGCTCCCTTCGTTTGTCTCGTTGCATGCCTTGTGGCAAACGAGATCGGTGTGTCTGCTTGCACAGCGCGGAGCTCGCACAGTTGGAGCAGAGCACACCGGGACAAACCTCGGGACCGCGGGTGCTTTGCCGGGTGCTGCCTTTGCTCGACGATTTCCTTCCGAGTCATTGTGCCGCTAGGTGCTGTGCTTGAACTTGTCTGTGGCGTTTCCAAGCTAGCGTTAGCGGTTAGGGTTTGGGATTTCCACGGCTCCTTTTTTAATGCTCATTATCACGGAGCGATGAACAGCGCCCAGCTGTGTCAGCATTTGGCTGCGTCCCCCGTCCTTCGGCATGGTGTGGTACCAGGTTGTCTGGGCCAAGGCTAGTGTCGGCCAGGGCAACGAGGGGCGTCAGTGCTCTTACATTTGAACTGTATGTCAGCCGCTGTCAGTGCGGTACTGAGTTTGTACAGCCATGCAGGTACCACCTCAAGCGTCCAGCCTCAAGTCAAATGGTCACTTTAGACATCACAAGTGCTATTACAGAATTAGGATCATTCAACAAAGGACACCAACTCTCGCCATGCAGATTGCTTAGCCACAAAATGCGTGTGGCCGGTTCTGACACCTGATAAAGACATGCACTGGGTGTGACGTTAGCTCAAAGCTGAGCATCAAGCTTGGCAAACTAGTAATTGAAGAGCTCCTTGACAGCTCTGGCCTCCCTGGCAGTGCTCCAGTTCGACATGCACTGCAAACTAGGAACACCAGATGAGTGCATCTGTGGAACTGTGGAAATGAGTGCAACTGAGCAGTAGTGAAGCAGTACAGGCATGCCAGGTGGCCGCACTGCGAGTTGACATGCGAGCTATGCACAAACACACAAGTACCGACATCTAACAGGAGTACGGTCTGCTCGGCCCGACCGGGGCATCCGATTGCTTAACCGACGACTTGAGCGAGAGCACCGCGGACGGTACCCAAGCTGGCTGAGGCCCCGGTCAGTGCGGCGCCGGCCCCGGCCAGATTGCTGGCACCAGCGGGGCCCAGGAAGACGTTGGCCGGGCTACTCAGGGCAGCGCCAAAGCCGCCCAGCGCGATGTTCAGGTCGCTGAGGTATCCGTTGGGCACAGCCTGCAGCCAGAGGGGCCCAGACAGGCAGGCTGGGGAGGAGAGCTGGGCCAGGGCCAGCTGGGACGTGATGGCAGGGGAGGGGCTAGGCAGGGCAGGGCCGAGCTGTGACCAAGTCAGCTAGGTCCCAGGCAGGTAGGCTGGCGTGTTGATGGCGTTCCATTGAATAGGGCAGGCGCAGTGGGACACCCTCATGCAGGTGTGTGTGAGTGTGTGTGTGAGGTGTGGTCCAGCCAGGGTGGGCAGGCAGGCAGATAAAATGGCAGAAAGGCATTATGGGATGGTTTGGCCAGGGTGGGCGGGCAGTCAGGCAGGTAGTTTCATTGCATAGGACAGGCATAGGCAAGTGACTGAGTAGGTGTGCGGAAGGGGAGTCCACCCCACAGATGTTTGTATGTCACACATGTATAGGCGCATGCATGTGCATGTGCACATGAGTGAGCAAGTGTGAAAATCAATGAATGGCCACATAAATGAGGCACATGTGTGGCACCAGGCCCACCAGGCAGAGCAGGCACCATGTGCCCATGTGTACACCGCTGCTCACATCCCTTGGTAGCCTCATCCGAGGCCATGTGCCCCTGCAGAGCCCATGCAGCCCATGCACATGTAGGCAGGGTGACTCACCGGGAATGAGGCCACCAGCTGGTTGTAGTAGTCCAGGGCTGCGCGGGAAAACAGGATGGGCCCGGTGACCAGGGCGATAGCTGCGGGGGGTACTGCCAGGTTGTCAGCGATGGCTTCCAGGATGGTGGCGACCCTGTGGGCATGCAGACGGGGCAGCGGCAACGCAGGGATCAGCGGGCGCCGTGCAGCTGCTGCACCACCACCACCCTGAACACTGGACACGCCAGCTCCGCAGAGCAAGTCAAACCCACCACAGGGCAGCATTGGAGCAGTGCGGGCAGTGACATATCTGATACAGAGACACCAGCCCCGGTGGTTGGAGTGCAGCTCTGGTGGTTGGGGTGCAGTTCTGGTAGTTGGGGTAAGGTGCATCACTGACAGGGCTCCAATCGCCACTCCAACCCTACCCTGCCATTTCTTGTTTAGTCTAAATATAGTATGGGCAGGCGAGCCAGCATGTCCACAGGCTGCTTGGCAGGCAGGTGGGCAGGCTGCTTAGTGACAGAGAAACAGGCCTAGCTTGGGTGCCCCACAACCTGGCTGGCAAGAGCCTGCTTGACATGGCGACGGGATCACCGCACCACTCACACGTTCAGGACGTTGTTGGCCACCGTGAGGGATACTGCGATGGTCCGCAGCAGGTTCAGCACGGCGGCGTTGAAGGGCGGGGGAACGGGGGGGAAACCGCCGGGGAAGGGGATGCCGGGCAGGCCAAGCGCGGGGACCGCGGGCAAACCGATGACACCAGCGGGCAGGCCGTTCGCGCCGGTACCGATGTTCTGGGGAGGGACGACCGTCACCGGAGGCAGGCCAAAGATAGTCTGGCGCATGCGCCCAGACACGGAGTTCACGGCCTCGGCACTCCGCATCAGCGCCTTGCCAGCACTGAACACCGCATCAGCTGCGATGGCAGGTCGACGAGCCAGTCAACGAGTCAACGATCGGAAAGTCAAGTCGGAAGCGAGTCAGGCGCAGCGCAGTGCGGAGTGTCGGGCGAGGGCTGTGGTAGTCTGGGGAGCTTATGACCGGACGGGTTTGAGGCAGGACTGCCAACAAGTGAAACGCATGGTGGTAGTGGCGCAGCTTTGATGCCATCCGTGCACCCTGGTGGGGCTACTAGAGTGGGTCAGAGCTAGGTGGGCTGGTCAGGACAAGGCTGGTCAGGACAAGATGACCCACTCACCAGTGACAGGTTTGCGGTAGTCATAGTTGGCAGCGGCAGACTCGTCCGTCATGGCTGACAGCCGGGGCACCAGGGTGGCCACCATGTCCTGCACATTCTCCAGCATCTTGTTCACCTGGTCACTGCGAGGGCCAGGGGGTTGGCACAGGGCGGCACAGCATGTCAGTGAACAGCAGCAGGCACAAGAATAGGAGCCATGTCCTCCTGCAGACAGCTGTTGCCGTCTTCCACCCCCCGTGGCATCCTGCCTCCCTCTCCCTCTCCCCCACCACCCTAACACATGTCCCCTCTCACCGCACCTCCCTCACCACCTCTCACTCTACCACTCTACCACCCGCCTGCTTTCTTCTCGGGTCCTCGCCATCCCACCCAACTCCCGTCAGCCCCTCCCATCTCCCACCTCAGCTCATACACCTGGGCCACCATGGTCTCATTGCTGGCCCGGGTTGGCTCAGCGGCAAGCAGAGCCCGTGACGCCTCCTTCACAGCCCCCGCGCTGCTGTCCGTGCTCACGCCCAGCAGGTCCCGGGTGGTCATGCCAGCAGCAGCCAGGTGGGACACCAGCTGCTGGAAGTTGGGGTCGCTCTCCAGCATGTGCCGAGTGGCAGCGATGCCCACGCTCTGGTCATCAGCCTCGAGCAGACGCTTGCCTGCAGAGGGAAACATAGGGTTTGTGAAGGCTGGTAGAGAGCAAGGCAGAGGGTGGGGTGGGGTGGGGTGGGGTGGGGTGGGGTGGGGTGGGGTGGGGTGGGGTGGGGTGGGGTGGGGTGGGGTGGGGTGGGGTGGGGTGGGGTGGGGTGGGGTGGGGTGGGGTGGGGTGGGGTGGGGTGGGGTGGGGTGGGGTGGGGTGGGGTGGGGTGGGGTGGGGTGGGGTGGGGTGGGGTGGGGTGGGGTGCACAAAGCAGAGCAGGGGCTACATGGAATGAGAGGGCGTATGCTATGTATGGTACCCCCTGCAGCTGAATACATAGCAAACAGCAAAGAGACCCACCAAAGCCAAAGGCAGTGGTGGCACCGGGGAAGGAGGCGAACAGACCACCAGGTCCCACTCCAGCGTTGATTGCGGAGACTGCGAGCCATATACGGACAGGAAGTATGATGGATGAACAGGGTTCAGCTTGGTGAGGCACATCAGCCACATGGTGTACACCCAGCTGCGATAAGAACATGATGCGCAGGCAGCGGCAAACCAAGGGCAGAGGAGCGACAGCTCTCCTCAGTGTACTCACAGTTGACGGGGTTTGTGCTGACCAGGACAACCAAGTTGATGACTTGTGTGGCCTGCGACACATGACAGTGGCACGGCATTGTATAAGACGGCTGAGCAGTTGAAAACTGCATGGCTTACAGACATCTACACAGGACTACACATCACGTACCAAACCCAGGGAGTCACGAGGGATGCGCACGATGTCACGCGCGGCAACGACTGCATGCAACGAAGCGCTTCAAAGCGAAATGAGTTGATGGTGCAAGGGGTCATCGCTGCATTCCCTGACGTGCTAGTGCTGGAAAGCAAGGATCCTTATGCTGAGGCGACAAACAGCCACTCACAAATGCGGGACTGGAAGACAAGGAAGGCCACAGGGAAGGTCTGCACGTCGCACGCACGAGCACATGTTGAAAGAAACACCACAAGGGCTCACGAGCACTGAGCATATGAGCGAGCCAATGGAAGGAGTGAGTGGAGCTGTAGAGGGGCCAGCCTCGGGTGTACTCACCGTGACGAAGTTGACAGCCAGCCTGATGCCATCAGACACCAGCCTCTGGACCGCCAGCTGAGAGGTGGGCTGCAGGTACCTGCAGCAGCAGCACAGTTACAGATAGTCAGCCTGCGAGTACCTCTATCTGCAGCTACCTATCCAAGTTACAGGGGGGAGATACGCTTTTGACCGCTGCACACCATGCCTGCAGCATTTGGTTAAAGTCATGGCAGCTGGTGCTGGGACAAGCAGAGTCCGAGGTGCCATGAGTGGGGCCTGGCTGTTCTGACCCTCTGCCAACTCACCTCTGGATGGAGCCCAGCAGGGTGTTGATTTGGATCACTCGGCTGATGTAGTTGCGCACACTGCCCAGGGTGCCAAACTGGATGGGGGTGGCAAAGCTGTTGATGACACCTGCAGCTTGCTGCAAGCAGGGAAGAGCAGGCAGGCAAGGGTGTGATGGTGCACAACATGCAGGCAACTGGATGGCTTGTCTGTTGCAAACCAGCACAGCAAAGAGCCACGGGAGAGTCCAGCACCACCTACACATCCATGTCACGTGATAAGATGTTCCTAGACGTGGTTCTGCACGATCACGCTCATGCAGTTGGTTGTGACATCCACATGCATGCCAGGAAGGAGTACTAGGAATGGAGTTGAAGCTGGGCCACAGGAGCCAGTAGTATAGCCGTCGTGGGGTGGGTGCCAACAACATAGCCATGAGCCCAGGGCTGACCAGAGCAGGGGTGGGAAGGAAGAGCAGGGTGCACAGGTTGGGTGGGTCATGGCAGCAGCTGACACGCTGGGCAGTGTGCAGCACAGCAGGCTGCAAGCTGTGCCTCATCAGGCCCCACCTCCAGCTGGGCGGCGTAAACGTCGCCTGCACCCTGCTGCTGGGAGAGGGCCGTTGCCACAGCGTCGCGCAGACCTGAACAGGCCAGGGCGAGTGCAAGGCAGGTGTTGACTGAGTAAGGGTACGGCAGGTGGGGTCAGGGCAGGGAGTGGGGTGCAAGCAAACGAGCGGCTTTGAAGGACACTGGTGAAGGTGGGCTCAGGGCAGCCTTGGACGGAGAGACAAGGCCATGCGTGCCTGCCTGCCTACATGTCTGTTCCTGCATTTATATCTTGCGCTGGCAATGGGCGGGAGCTGGAGGCGATCGGCAGCATCGGATGGTGAGATGCGGTGAGATGTACGTTTCTGCGGCGCATGTGTGCGCACCCAGTGGGTCGTCGCCGTTGCTCTTTGAGGCCATCAGGGTGGCCAGCTCCGGGTACTTGGCTACGTCAATGGCCGGCATGGGCGCCGCGGCAGCTTGACCCGCAGGTTGACCCTGGCTCTCTAGGGTTTTGCTGCCGCCCGAAGCGGTCGCGGCGTTGTCGAACGCCGCCGCAAGCATTGCAGCGATGGCCTGCAGACAAGGCGATGCCACCCCGGTAAAGACCACATCGGACAATCTTATGGGCACGGCAAACAGCGGGCTTCCCGGACGTGAAGCTTTACCTGTTGCGTCGCGGGGCTGGGAGATGGTGTGGAGACGGCGGAGCTGGCAGCAGACGCTGCGGGCGCCGGTTGGGGGACTTGTGCACTGATTTGCTGAGCCTGAGCCGCGAGAAGCATGAACAGCAGACCGTACACCTTGCCCGCTGGTGCGAAGCGCTGGCGAACCATGGTGGGTTGGGCCCGGGAGTCCCTACGATTTGCAAGGGTCGCAGATGCCGGCTGAGGGGTGCTACGGGGCTGCTGTGCTGCTGTGCTGCTTGACTGCGGCACTCTGTGACTGCATGGCGTGGCCTTGGTTTAGTACGGGTTTAGTGCGGGCGGTTAGCATGGACTGGTCTCGGACGCGCCGCGGTGCCTCGACCTGCTCGACTTCGGTGTACCCGGCAGTGCAGCGAACCGATAGCGATCTGCGCGCCAGCTGAGTGTGCCGCGTGCCTCGCCATGCACCATGGTTCACCGCACGCCCGGTCGCGGGTGCATGTCCATGTGCATTGCTGAGCGATCCCGACACACTGTGTTGTGGCCATACAGACTGAGACCGGATGTGGAGTAAAAGTTCAAGGATTGGTAAACAGTTCAGGGTCAGAGTTCAGGGTCACCTTCATCTATACACCAACTATTCGCATACTTGCTTGTAATCTTAGCCACTCTACACACCCACGACATTTCAAGTATGTACACCATCAGAACCGCGTGTCATGGATCCCCCTGGACAAGCCTTGTCTGGTGGAACGCCCTCAATGGGGATCGTCGTCAAAACACTGGACCATTATTTAGACCAGTCCCTTGTCAGATGTAGTATTGCCAGCTCCGGGCCGAAGGGTGCACCGTCACCTACGGCAACACAGCACATGCAACAACAGTAGGGTGTGATTAGGATCTGGGCCAAAAACTGGCCACAAGGAGAGGTTCATTGGCGACCCCAAGGCTGGTCACTTCCGTGCTTCAGCAGCCATGCAGCCATGCAGCCATGCAGCACAAGCCCTGTCGGTCAGCCTCCTGACTTGCTGCACCATGTGCCTCAAACACGTCGCATACCTAGTGGCCCCTGCCACCCTGCCCCCTTGCCCCTGCACACCTTTTTACTTTCACGTGCTGAAAGATGCCCGTGGGGCTGTACCCAGCTGCGCTCTCAGACCACCAAGCTGCGTGGTGGCGCTCCTCAGTGAGCCCAATGCGCTGCCAAGGCTGGTGGTGCTGCCACCCACACCCGTGCCACCCAGGAAGACGTTGTTGGGGTTGGTCAGGCGTGCGCCGATGCCGCCCAGCGCAGTGTTCAGGTCGGTCAGGTATCCATTGGGCACGCCCTGCAGCCAGGGAGGCCAAGGTGGGGCAGCCAGGCAGGGCAGCCAGGCAGGTGAGGGGCAGGGATAGGGCAGGGCAGCGCAAACCAGGGGGAGGCAGTCCAGCAGGGCAGAGCAGTCGGGCAAGGCAGGGCAGTCAGGCAAGGCAGGGTAGTCAGGCAGGGCAGTGTTAGGCTATGAACATATTGGCCCTGTGACAGCTGCCCCTGTGAGGTGCCATGTGGGCAGTTGGTGCCAATGCAAGGCGGTGAGATGGGGCGGTGAGGCAGGGAGGGGTGAAGCAAGGCCTGGGCTGAGCTGCAGGTGAAGCGGTTTGAAGCCACCTGGCGCAGTCCAGGGCTAGGGGGGCTGCTGGAGGCCATGGGCTGGGTCATGGTGCTAGATGCCAGGGCCTACATCGTGGTGGGTGCTAGGTGCCAGGGCCTACGTCAGGCAGCATGGGAGGACCTGACAGGGTGCGGCCCAGGGCAAGGAAACCCACTGACAGGGTGCGGCACAAGGCAAGCCAACTCACTGGCCCTGAGGGAGCCTGTTCAGGCAGTCAGGGGGACTCACAGGGAAGGCGGCCACCAGGAGATTGTAGTAGTCTACAGAGGCAAGCTCGAACAGGATGGGACCTGTGATGAGGGCGATGGCGGCGGGGATCACGGCAATGTTGTCACCAATGGCTTGGAGGATGGACTGAATCCTGCGGCCAGGCAGACAGGCAGGCAGGCAGGCAGGCATCGCTAGCAGTGGGAACGAAGCAGGTGCTGACTTGCAGCGGGGCGACAGCGTGACCAGCAGTGGCCAGCAGCAGCAGCAGCAGCAGCAGCAGCAGTGGCCAGTGGCGACAGCGTGACCAGCAGGGGCCAGCAGTGGCCAGCAGCAGCAGCAGCAGCAGCAGCAGCAGAGGCCAGCAGCGGTACCACTCACAAGTTCAGGATGGTGACGGTGAGGGCGGTGATGCCGGCTGCCGTACGAAGCAAATTCAGCACATTGGCATTGAGTGCAGGGGGAGGGGCGGGAAAGCCGGCAGGGAACGGCACGGCTGGCAGACCCAGTTGAGGTACGGCAGGCAGGCCGATGACACCAGCCGGCAGGCCGTTGGTGCTGCGCAGGCAGGAGGTCAGGCAGGGGCCAGGCAGGAGGTCAGGCAGGAGGTCAGGCAGGGGCCAGGCAGGTAGGATGCGAAGGCATGCTACAGCTGTTGAAACAGCTGCTGCACGGCCTGCTAGCCAGCTCTGAGCCTGAGCCTGACCCAGATTGGAAACCACAGCGTCAACTGCTGTATAGGGCTAACTGGCCACCACCTATGAGCCCGGGCCAGGAGAGTGTACAGTGTAAAGATAGCATCTACAAGCTATGCTCTAGTTGGTTGGGTTAAATAGTTGGTTGGCTGCTAGTTGGTTAGTTAGGCCCTAGCCTGGGTCGTAGTCTGGGATTTGCCACTTACCAGTTGCCGATGTTAACCCTGCTGACGTTGGTGATAGGCGGCTGGAACAGGACATTGAACACCGCACCCCCGAGGCGCTGCACCGTTGCCTCCAATTGGCTGGTAGCGATCCTTACCACGCTGGCGGCATTAGTGAGGAAGTCGCCTGCATGGCAGCATGCAACAGCACATGGCATGCTGGATACATGGTGTGCTGGCAGCATGCAACAGCATGGCAGCATGCAACAGCGCATGGCATACAATACATGGTGTGCTGGCAGCGAGCAGGAGGCATGGGAATGAGGAAAGGAGCGCCTAGTGCCAGTGGGCCAGTGAGTGGGAACCCTGCATCAGGTGCTGGCAGGACTGGGTGGCGAGCAGGAGGAGGGGTGGCATGTGAAGCACACAAGCAGCATGAGGGCTGAAGGTGGGCTGGCCAGTGGTGTCCTGGCCAGTGATGCTCAGGGCCTCGTACCGCTGGGTGTAAGAGCCTGGCGGAAGTCGAAGGAGTCGGAGTCAATCAGAGGGGTAACCCTGGCGAGGAGGGCCTGCACCACATCCTCCACGCTGCCCACAGTGGTGAACAAGGAGCTCCTGCACAGCTCAGCAGCAGGCACCCTCACCAAGGATCACTGGATGGATGGAGAGGTGACCTAGCCAGCAGTACGGCCTTGGTGAGGAAAGCAGGCAGGTAGGCCCGGCAGCGGGCATGGCACCATGGGTTGCTGGGTGGGGTGTCAGGCCGGTGGCTGGTGGCAAGCCAGGTGCAGTGCAGCTCCATGGCACACCCACAGGATCCCCCACCTCCCCCACCCCACCCTGCAGCCAGTCCTGACCCCATCCATGGCCTAGCAGGAGGGGCGTGGGCGGGGCAGTGGCAGGGGGGTGGGCAGCAAGGAAGGTAAGGCCAGCAAGCAAGCAGCAGTGCCATGCCTCACCTCACTTCCTCCGCAATGCCAGACAGGTCGCCACCTAGGGGCCCGACAGCAAGCAGCTCGCGGCTGGTCATCCCGCTGGCTGCCAGCTGTGCGGCTAGCTCCTCCAGGGGGTTGCTGGACTGGGTCAATGGCTCCAGAGCCTCGCTACCTGCCTCCAGCAAGCGCTTGCCTGGGGCAGGGGTGCAAGCAGGGGAGGGCAGGCAGCACCAGGTTGGTTAGTTAGGTTTAGTTAGGGCAGTTAGTAGTAAGGGTTGGGTGTTGAGGCAGTGTAGGTGAGAGACTGCGGTGACAGCAATGTGAGGATGGTGCTGGTGCTGGTGCTGATAATGGTAAAGGTCTGCATGTGTCTGGATGAGGGTGGTTATCAGCAACCCATGGAACCCTGTACACAGTTGTATCAACCATTACATGGGCACCCACCTTGGGAGGCCGGTGGTGGGGGTGGGGGGACACAAGCAGGCCGGGAGCCAGGTCCGGTGTAGCAGCCGCGGGAGCCGTTGGTGGGGAAGTTGGCGAAGAGACCGCCCGGGCCAGTGCCGTTGTTGATGGCTTGGACTGCGGACACGGATCAGGATCTAGCAGGGTGAGTGGTGCACAGCCCAGCCCCTCCAGCTCCAGGAGGGCACAGATGCATCAGGCAGGCGAAGTAGTACCGCAGGTTCCAGGTATAGAACCCAGCCCAGCTGACCCTACCGACCTGGGGCCGACCAGATACACTCATCACCAACCCGACCACATCTTCAAACCCTTCAAACCCTGACCACCTCTTCCCTAACTCACAGTTCACAGGGTTGGTGCTGACCAAGACCACCAGGTTGATGATTGCCGTGGCAACGTTGACCGAGTCGCGGGCCACACGCACGTAGTCACGGGCCGCGATGAACACACGGGACAGGTACACCAGGTAGGCCACTGGGAAGGTCTGTGGGCGGCAGCAGCAGCAGCAGCAGCAGCATGGGGCGGCAGCAGCGTGGCAGCAGCAGCAGCAGCAGCAGCAGCAGCAGCATGGGGCGGCAGCAGCGTGGCAGCAGCAGCAGCAGCAGCAGCAGCAGCAGCAGCAGCAGCATGGGGCGGCAGCAGCGTGGCAGCAGCAGCAGCAGCAGCAGCATCGGGGCGGCAGCAGCGTGGCAGCAGCAGGGAGTACCGCAGCATGGCACCATTGCTCCAACTGTGACCAAACATATTAGCGAGTGAAAGTCGCGGCATGCCACGAAACAGCTCGGCACGACCCCCCGCTGCTCACCGTCACAAAGTTGATGCTGAGCCTGATGCCGTCAAACAGCAGCCGCTGGGCCGCGAGTTGTGAGGTGGGTGTGAGGTACCTGCAGCAGCAGCCAACCCAGCCCAGCTGCCAATGGTGTGTGTGCGTGTGTGAGCAGCTGCAGGGTTGCAGCGGTGGCACAGAGGCGTGACTGGGAACAGGCAGGGTCAGCATGCAAATGAGATACATGCAAGGTGGCAGCTGGATGCTTTGCAGGCTGTCCTGTCCTGATCAAGGGGTGGTGGGGAAGCAGGGGTGGGTGGCAGGCTGGCTTGAGCTGTGCTGCAGGCTGCTGCCCTGCTGTGGTCACCCACCTCTGAATGGAGCCCAGCAGGGTGTTGACCTGGATGACCCGGGTGATGTAGTTGCGCACTGTGCCCAGGGTGCCAAACTGGAGTGGGGTGGTGAAGCCGTTGATGACGCCCGCAGCTTGCTGCAAGCAACAACGACGGCAAGGAGTACAGGCAGGCAGGTACGGAGATGGGGTGTGGGCTGGTAAGCAGGCAGGCCAGCAAGCAAGCAAGCAGCAGACGGTATGCAAGTAAGCTGACTGACTGGCAGGGATGAGGAGCAGCCAAGAAGGTAGGCAGGCAGGGCTGATGCAGTTGAGAGCGTGCCCAAGGGTGGCTAGGACAAAACGGTGCAAGGGAGGGGAGCTGGGTGCAGGGGAGGGGCTGTTGAGCTGGCAGTGACCATTTCACCCTGGTGTCAGCATTCCAGGGGTGCTGGTCAAGGAGTTGATGGCATGCTGCCAGTGCACTAGGGCTTGGGGTGGGCCATGGCAGCAGCTGACACACTGGGCAGTGTGCAGCATATCAGGCTGCAAGCTGTGCTTCATCAGGCCCCACCTCCAGCTGGGCGGCGTAGACGTCGCCTGCACCCTGCTGCTGGGACAGGGCTGTGGTCACAGCGTCGCGCAGACCTGTGCAGGGCAAGACAGGGTAAGGCAGGTAAGAGGACCTCGGATGATGGTGCCTGGTGCTGCCAGATGCTGTCAGGCGCTGGCAGGGGCAGGGAGGAGAGCATGGTAGCATTGGCCAGGGAGGGTGCCATGTGCTCAGCTGCTTGCCCTGAAGTGCTGTGCCTTCCCTGCTGCTGGTGCTGCTGACTGTAGCATCACGAACCAAGAGGGTCGGAGGTGTTTGCGTTGTTGTTCAGCAGGGTAGTCAGCGCCGGGTACTTCGCCGCATCAATTGCCGGCATGGGCGCTATAGAGCCGGAGGCAGTGGAGTCTGCGGGCTGGCCCACCAACATGATTTGACTGCTGTTCATGCCTCCGGCGGTGTTCAGCGCTGCAACGAGCATCGTGGCCACAGCCTGCGCGAAAGGAACACAGTGCAGGGCGGGGTTGAGCACAGTGGCTTGGCAATGTTCATCAGCGCCGCGTGCATTCATACCTTCTCGGTCGCGGGGCTGGAAGATGGTGGCGTGCCTGAGGCGACAGCAGTTGAGCTGGCACCTGGCAGGACTGGCCCCGCCTGGGCAATTTGCGCGCTGACTTGGTGCCCGTGCGCCGCAAGCAGCATAAACAGCACCGCGTAGACTTTACTGGCTGATGGCAGGCGTTCACGCATCCTGGGAATCATGGTGCGAAGTTTAGCTGCGAACGCAGCCAGGCAACAGTAAGATGTGGCACGATGTACAACTCCCTGATTGGAGTCCTCTCCGTCCTATTTATTGAATGCAGGTGTGCGGTGCAGGCGCAACGCCTCGATGCTTGCCGGTCGCTCTCACTCTCGCGAGCCGGCAAACCACCTGACGTGCATGCAGGCATTAGCAGTGCTCTCGTCTGCGTGTGCGCCCGCTGCCCGGCTTCTACCATGCACGCTAGCGCCTACCGCGCATTACTGTGCAAGTGCACGACGTGGGACCCTACGAGTCGGACCAACAGCGGCGCCCGCCGTTCCCTCGACTTGCTGCGTGTCCACCCTTACATGACAACTGGGGGTGTTGGTCCCTGTTGTTACCATGGGTTGGTTTGCGCGGGGCATTCCTCTGGTGCTTCGCCATACGTGATGGCCTGGGTACTGGGTTGCCATACACATCAGCTGACTGTGCCTGAACACCAGCAGCTGCCACAGTATAGCTTCAGGAACATTGAAAGCCTGTCAGGGCGCCAGCTGCAGGGCAGTGTCTTCACGAGCTGTACCAACCATCCCACGCGTGACAGCCAGAAAGTGCAGACTAACAGACATGTTGCGGACAAAGTGGGTCAACCCGCAGTTGCTCATGTGTTGGCACGTCAAGTTGAGGCTTGCTGTGCTCACAATGCAGGCCGCGGTTTGATTGCCATGCACATGTAGCTGCTGACATGCAATGTTCAGCGATGCTATACGCATTGACGTACGCGTAACCATACGCTACAGTAGCTACTCAAACACCTAGGAAGCTGATATCACATCGTCACGAGCGCACACCAGCGTAAAAACATAGTGATACACAGCATGTCCCGAAGTGCACGGTGCGGGATACGCAATGCTTCGTGCGCTTTCAGTATTGGACATGGCCGATAGGTAGCCCCAGGAACTTGAGCATTGGCCATTGCAGATACGACCCACGGAACCTAAACATCGATCAATTCACAACCAAAGACCGGAGGTGCGGCAGGTACATGGCGGATACATCTCTATCTATCTACGAACGTGAGCCTGCATTCGCAGTCGGTCCGAGACACCGTTGGAACAGAGCCAGAACTTGCCAACAATAGGAAAGACCAGCGATGAGCGGCGAATTTGGCAAGACCAAAACTCTGAGGTGTGTTGCTATTGAAGGGCTAAGCAACGAAGCTCCTATGTTTAGGCACAGGTTTCCTCAAGTTTTGCTTGGGGCCAAACAGCGTTGGTCCAACACCCCCCCCTAAATTTAGGTTAATCCTAAGCTCCGACCCCAGTTCATGGATGGCTCAGCCAGATGGCAACCTGACAAGGTCCCAGGCATGCTCGTCAAGTCTCAGGTGAGCGCGGCCTCCCTATGCAATTGACATGCATGACAGTGCTCCAGTCCATCCGGCCTGGCCAATCTTAGGCTATAGAGTTGTTGTTTCACAAACGAATAGCACCTCCTCATCACCCCAGCGGGCAACAGCTACAACCGCGAGGGGCAGAATCATATCCCTTACTAGGGGTGGTGTTTTGTGGGGTGGTAGCAGGCTATCAGCCAGGGCCAGGCACATTGGAGGTGTCCGGCTCATCTGGGCTGGTAGGCTCAGCACCGGGCACCATCTTCAGCAACCCTTGTGTGCCACGCTCTTCATGATGACACCCCCTGCTCAGCTGCCAGGCGCCATGGGGTTGGGTCAGAGCTTTGGGGCTTTTAAACTTGGCTGTGCTTGCATGAAGCCATGCAAGCATGCACACATGCAGGCCCAGATCCTGACTGCCCCAGGGACCTACACCCCTGCTGGTACGCTGCGAGGCTCCCAGGCCGTGGTGGGGCCTAAGGCAATCAGTAAGTGTTCTGATCGCAGGCTGGAATTGGGCAAGGGCTGGGTGGAGGAGAGGCTGTATGTCAGGTTCCCAGGCAGCCCACATCAGCCCAGCAGCCACCATCAGCCCAGCAGCCCACATCAGCCCAGCAGGACAGGCTGCGGCCAGATAGCTCGTTGGCCACGCCAATTGTCAAGCCTGCAAGGTGTGAGAGAGGAGTGAGGAAGTGGACAGTCTACACAAGTGCCCATGCCTGTATTACAGGTTGTGGCGAGGACTGGATGCCTCATTACTGACACAGAGTAGAAGTGTGGTTGCTTGTGTGATGCTTGACCTGCTGGGTGTGATGCTGTGTCGTGCCAGGTGCTGTTCACACTTACAATGACGTGTCTCCCGCCATCAACACTGAGTGCGCTCATGACAGCCGCAGCTGGGCTCCTGCCACCAGCCTCACCTGGGATGCCACTGTACAGGTGTGTGGCATTAGAGGCGCATGCAGCGCCAGCCTGCTTGCATGTGGAGCAGTGCAGACTCAAAAAGTAGACTCAAAAACAACAGCTGTTGTAATGCATTTTTTCTAAAGTCACAGGCCTGCAACTTTTCAAGTCATGCAGGGCCAGCATGCAGCCATGGTCATCTGGGCAGGATCCAGGGTTCCCAAACAAGGACAAGCCTAGCTATGCTAGCTAGGTATGATGAGCATTGCTAGCTATTTAGGGCTAGCTATTTACCTATAGCTAGCCTTAAATAGCTAGGCCTAAATAGCTAGACATAGATAGGCTACGGAGGGCCAGCAGGTGAGGGGAATTGCAGCGGTGGCATTTGTGATGAACAGCGACTTGAGAGGTATGCTAACCTGAGGTGGCCTGTGGCCTGTGGGCTGTTGGGCCTACAAGAGAGCGTCAGAGCCACGTCATTAGCAGGCACACAGCACTCAGCAGCCACAGCAGCCATCAGCCATCGAGCCATCAGCCACAGCAGCCTCAGTGCCAGGTTTGGATACCACACAGGTTCTTAGATCTGTCGCTGCAACGGATGGCGGTGGTGGTGGTGTGTGATGTGGCCTGAAACTGCCACTTGTTGCTGCCACTTGTTGCTGCCGCTACCACTGCACTGCTGCCACTGGGTTTCCAGGGTTTCCAAACAAGGACAAGCCTAGCTATGCTAGCTACGTATGATGAGCAGTGCTAGCTATGTAGGGCTAGCTATTTACATATAACTAGGCCTAAATAGCTAGACATAGATAGGCTATGGAGGGCCAGCAGGTGAGGGGGATTGCAGTGGTGGCATTCATGATGAACAGCAACTTGCAAGGTGTGCTAACCTGAGGTGGCCTGTGGGCTGTTGGGACTACAAGAGATCACAAGAGCCATTTCATAAGCAGGCGCATAGCACTCAGCAGCCACAGCAGCCATCAGCCACAGCAGCCTCAGTGCCAGGTTTCAATACCATACAAATTCTTACATCTGTCGCTGCAGCGGATGGCGGTGGTGGTGGTGTGTGATGTGGCCTGAAACTGCCACTTGTTGCTGCCACTGCCACTGCCGCTGCCTCTCCCACCTTCACTACTGCGACTGCCGGCCCTGTCTGTCGCCAAGCGCAGAGGCAAGGCACTGCACGTCTGCACAGCGATGACCAGCTGGCAAGTGGGACGCTGACAGCCGGGCAGATGATGATGGTGACAAACAAGTGAGCGCCAGGCAGCAGCAGGGGCTGTGGGCGAGCTAATGGGAAGGTGGAGGCATCCAAGATAGGCCATGGCAACAGCCTCCAGGTCCCATACTCCAGGTCCCATACTCCTGGTCCCATACTCCAGGTCCCATACTCCTGGTCCCATACTCCTGGTCCCATACTCCAGGTCCCATACTCCAGGTCCCATATCTGCTATGGGTGTGAGGGTATCCCAGTAAAGTAGGGAGGGTGGTAGGAGCAAGCTGTGCCCCAGGCGGAACCTCCTCCCTTGATTCTCACCCCGGAGGAGTCTGCTGCTGCTTAATGTGCTCTGCTGTTGCTGCTTCTAGCATACACAATTTGCGGGCTGGGGTACATGGAGCTCAGGCCTCATTCTTCTTGGTATGGTGTGGGCAGCAGGCTTTGTGGGCAGCAGCCTCCTATGGGCAGCAGGCTCTGTGGATCCAGGCTGGCCTGACTGTCCTAGCTAGACCTGCATAGCCTCCAGCTGAAAGGGGACAGGGAACTGGCCTCGAGCCACCTGAGCTCAGTGTGGCAGGTTCAGGCCTTCAAGCAAGCCTCCATGTTCATGATCTGTATGCTTGCCTGGCATTTTTTTATTTGCCTTGCTGTGGGGCTGACACGCCATTTGAGCTGTGCGAGGTGTGAGGCCTAGCTAGGTCCTAATGTGACCATGGGATGGCAGGGTGGTGAGCTGCTGCCTGTGACTACTGCTGCCTGTGACTGCTGCTGACTCTGACTGCCAGTGCTGCCTGTTAGTGCTGCTGCCCCTAGTGCTTTGACCCAGTGTATTGGGCTGACATTAGTGTGATCAGTGCCTATGATGGCCTGCAAGCGTCAAGCGGTGCGAACATATGCATGAGTGCCCTAAGGCTACTGCGGTGGAGGTGCTGCCTTGTGCGTCCAAGGCGGCGCTGCGGCCGGTGCCTGGGGCTGGGTCAGCAGCACTACAGCAGCTGCTCACAGCCAGTCAGCTGCTAAACAACTGCCACAGTGCAAGAGCTTAGGACGCTGATCTCGGTCTCCTGCTCCTGCTCAGTGTCCCTCACTGTTGACACTGTTGCCAAGGGGCAAGGTTGTTGCTGAGCCGCCCAGGCCTGGCCTGATTGCCTGGACACTGGCCTGGCCTGGCCTTCAGCTGACAGATAACGAGACACAAACAAGGGAGGGGTGCTAGGGAGGCCTGCTGCCTGGCCTGGCCTTCAGCTGACAGGGACAGGGCAAGGGAGGGGGCCTCCAAGAGGCATCAGCCTGGCCTGGCCTTCAGCTGACAGGGAACGAGACACAAACAAGGGAGGGCGTCCAGGAGAGGCAGCTAAGCTGGCCTGGCTGCTGCTGGCCTGGCCTGGCCTGACCATGGTGGAGTGGCCAAGGTCAAGGTCAAGGGAGGGGAGTGCACCAGTGCCAGCTGCCTAGCCTGCCTGCTGCTGGTGCCTGCAGGCATGGCCGCAACTCTGCCCTTGTCCAAGCACCTGCCAAGCCCCCCACTGTGGGCAGTGTGGTTGCGTCCCGCTCCACCGCGCTGCCGGCTCCTGGTGGTGAGGCAGCAGACGGCCTGAGGGCGGCCAGTGTGGGCCGCTTCTGGTGGGTGAAGGTGGGGGAGAGGGACGGGGGAGGGGGAAGGGCAGGGAGGGGCAGGGAAGGACCCCCTGCCATGCTCAGCAGCTGTAGAGCTCCTGGGCACAGTGGGCCAGGCTAGGCTAGGCAAG
Organism: Haematococcus lacustris; assembly: GCA_030144725.1. NCBI lineage: Eukaryota > Viridiplantae > Chlorophyta > Chlorophyceae > Chlamydomonadales > Haematococcaceae > Haematococcus > Haematococcus lacustris. The sequence goes on from JASKMD010000003.1 coordinate 6,260,690, forward strand.
GCCAAGGAAAGGTGAGGCCAAGGTGAGGCAAGCCAGGCCAGGGCAGGCCAGGCCAGGCCAGACCAGGTCAGGGTTGAAAGGCAAGCCAGGCCAGGCCTGGCCAGGGTGGGCGGGGCAGGCCAGGTTGGGGTGGGGTGGGGTGGGGTCGGTAGGCTAGGTCATCAACCAAGTCGTTTGAGGGCTGGGCTGGGCTGGGCTCGACCTTCCCTTCTCAGCAATCCAATCTCTGAGTTCTATCTGTCAGTTTGTGATGTGTGTGGGTGGGTGTTAGTGTTAGCGTGAGTGTGAAATGTGTGAGGCATGTTTGCGGCCTGGTGCCAGTGATGTCACTCCCAGCAGCATGGCTGTAGGGATGCAAGCAACAGTATGCACCCCATTTGCTCCAGGGTAGGCAGTGGGAGCAGCCCCAGTCGGCAGCTCCTCCCTTGATGCACGCCGTTTCTCACGCCAGAGTAGTCTGCTTCTTCTTCTTGTTGTTCTTCTCCACCTTCTTCGTCTTCATTGCATCCCACTGGGTGCGACTCATCCAATTCTTCACCTTCGAGATCATGCACTGGCTTGGAAATGTCGTTTGGGATTAGAGCAGAAATGAAACCGGTGTCTGAGCAGGAGTCGAACCAGGGGTGGGGTTGCCCTGCAGGACCCGTATGAACGTGAGTGCGGGGGGCTTCAACCTGGCGCTGCATGACCTGGTCCGCAGCCAGGACGACTTGGGCCTACGGGCCGTGCCCGCCTCCCACAACTGCCGGCTGGTGGGCGGGCAGTGGAGGTGAGAGAAGGGGCTGCACATGACAGAGGGGTTACATACACACTGCTGCTGCTCAAATCGCACTTGGCCTACCTGAGGCTAGCTGCTGTTTGAAACATGGTGAGACGTGAGTGTGTCTTCCGCACATGCCACTTGCACCCGCCCCCTGCACCCCCAGGGGGTTGGGCCGCAGTAGTGGCAGCAGTCCCATTTGCAGCCGCCCTTATGCTGGGTGGTGAGGGTGTGCCACAGTAGGGATAGGGATAGGGTTAGGGTTAGGCCTAACCTTATCCCTAACCCTATGCTGGGCGGTGAGGTTGTGCCGCAGTAGCGGCAGCAGTCCCACTTTCACCGCCCATCGTTGGTAAGTTGGCCTGTGGCCTGGCTGCCTTAGGCATTGCCACCAGGGGTTAAACCCACCAATAGCCCGACCCTACTTATCCTTATCTCTACTTATGACAACCGATATGATTCTACAAGGATTGGCCTACATACCAACCAACTTGTATCTATAGAAAAGAGAGATTACTTGTTTTAATGATGGTGCTGTGCAGGTATGTGGAGAGGCCGGTGGCTGGCAAGTCCTTGTTCACAGACTTTTATGGCCGATGCGGTCCGGAGAATGGGAACTACTATGGTCGTTCCTGGCCTCACGTGGCTCAATGACGACCCGCTGCTGCGCTTGCTGCCCACAGCTGCTTGCAGTTTGGCAGCTTCCTGCATGGCATTGTGGGTGGGTGGTGGCCATGGAAGCAGCTGGCAGCAGGTGTGACCAGTGCATGCAAACCTAGGGGAAGGTGAACATAGGTAGGTAGGTTAGGCTGGGCTGCATGGCAAGTCAGGGCGTGGAAATAGGCTCCAGGCATGCAGCATGCTTGGGGGTTGTGCTAGGCAGGCAGCAGAGGGTTTAGGAGTGGAGCACCTTCCCTGGACTGAAGGCCGGGTTTAATGCTTCTGGCTTCCGGTGCAGCAGGCAGGCCTTTGCAGTTTGGACCTGGAAGTTGAGGCGGCCACCCTGGCTGCACAGCAGCAGCAGGCAGCAGCTCTGCTCCAGGTCGGCCAGGTGGAAGCACTGCCACCGCTACCAGGCACCATGCAGCAGCAGTAGCCACCACCTGCTGTGCTGCAGTCCTGTGTGCTGCTGTGCTGCAGGCTGGCCAGAGGTGCAGGCAGGGCCTCATCTGACAGGCGGCTGAACTGCAGCCAGTCCACTAGGCATGCATGTAGGGCGCCCTCTGTAGGTTGGGTGCAGGGCGGGTAGCCTAGAGCCAGCAGCTGACGCCAGCTTACATAAGTGCATGGGGGGTGGGGTCGAGCAAATGGTTAGGCATCCAAACAACACCCTGGCTGGATTTGTGTGGATGATGTGTGTGCTGGATGTCCGTTGCAGTGCTAGATCTGTCCTCTGCAGCACAGCTAAGCTTGAGAAGAAGGAGAAGACTCAGCTTGTACCCTACAGTGACCCTGACACTGGGCTTATGTGAGGACCTGTCAGGACCTAGCCAGTAGCCAAGGCCAGTAGCCAGTAGCAGTCGAGATTAGGGAGGAGCTAGCCATGGCTGACATATGTATTGCGCGGGTTGAGCCCTACAGGCAACGCCAACTGCCTGGCCACAGCGATGTTTGACATGCTACACATGTCATGGTGTATTTCAGCCTTTAGTCGGACTATTTTGTAACAATGGCAGAGCATCCTGACAACGTACAGCACTTTGCTCCTTAGCAGCCACACTACAACATGCAGTCAAGGGGGATGCTGTAGGGAGGAGTATGGTCAATGAAATGAGGTGATGTCCGGCTGAGGAGGATGAGGTGGTCAATGAGTTAGGTGTCCAGGTGCTCATCCTGGCATTGGGCATCGTCGTTGGTAACGTTGGGCAACCTTTTGGTTTAAACAGGTCAGTAAACAGGTGACACGCGCTCAAGTCATACTCAATAATTGGAATGCAAGCTGTGTGCTCGAAACTGGCGCACCAGGCAGCAGTACCTGAACTATCGTGCACCTCTTGTGCGTTGCCGTACGGCTTGTCACCTGGATGGAATTGCGAACATGCCGCCGATGACACAGCCCACAGAGTCAATGGGGCAAACTGCATCAGTGGCACCCGCAACGGAACATCATCCAACAGTATCAAGCACCGAATGCAAACCAGCGAGCAATACATCCCCCACCTGTGGCGCGGTGCTGGAATCCTGGGTGGTCGCCCCTAGCAATAACAACCAGTGGGCTATTTTCCTGTCATTCTGGTCCTGCATAGCTGGGCTTGCCATCTTCTTTTTGGTGTGGGGTAAGTGTCAGGCTTTGTGCCTCAGCGCTTATCTCAGCAAGCCAGTGAGCAGCACGTGCCTATTCCAGGGAAAAGAGGACCCTCTCATTATCCCATGGGCTCTCAGCATGGGATCTGTACCTCAGCAACGCTCACCACTTCTGGCATCCAACAAAATGATGGTGCCTGCCCTGCGCAGCATTCCCTCGCATTGTGGACAATGTGTTCAACCCAGCCATCAACGCCATCCAGTCTAACCTTAGCCCTGTGGAGATTGGGGTGGTCATTGTAGCAGGCTGCTGCTTCCTGCCTCTCACCATCATCTTGTCCGAGGTCCCCTTTGTGTGGGTGGCAGCTGTGGTATTCAATTTCCCGGTGGCCTGGGCATGTGTAGCAGGCGGCACAGCAGCAGGCATGGCCATGGCGTTCCTGTTGGCACGCGCTTTTCTGAAGCCATACATCCTGCGCTTCATGAACAGGTAGGTTCTAAAGCACACTCAGCTGAGCTAGGGTTGGGGTAAGGGTTGGGGTAGGGTAGATCCTCTGCCCAGGGCAGTGCAGGGTAAGGGGTGGTGACGAGGCAAACTCAGATAAACAGTGCTCAATACGCATGGCTGTTAACAGCTGGTAGTGTGAGCGTATGACGCAAAGCAGTTGCTTGACCCAAAGGCCACTAGGCCTTACAGCTTTCCCAGCCCCCTACCAACGTCAAAACTGGGTGTACTGAGTGCACCGCACTTGACGATCTGACAGCCTCTGGCTGATAACCTAATGCCACCGAGCAGCAGCGATGTTTGCAATACTTCATACGCTGATGAACAACTCTGGCTCAGGCTTGAGCTGCCAGGCCTGACGTGCCTGCTGGCCTGGTGTGGCCTGGTGTGGCCTGATGTTGCTGAGCAGCCAGTCCTGCGCTCTTCAGTCCTGCACTCTGGTCCTCCCTGCAGCCCTCCTCCTCCATTCCCCCATGTTGCCAGCTGCCCACGTTGAGCCCCCAGGGTGGGCAGCCCCAGGGTGCCAGCCAGCAAGCGCTGTCAGTCAGGTCGTCATGTTGCGGGATGGCATGGGGTGCCTGCTGGTGTGGTGGCAAGAATGTGGAGTTTGGACTTAACGGGGAGGAGACAACCCCGCAGGCAGCACAGGCAGCTCGGGGCCGTCCAGCATTATTGTGCTACTGTTCCACTCTCTTTCACAGCTGCTTAGCAACTGGGTGTGTCACTGTGTGACTGTTCAGCCACACACCTAGCCACAATCCTCAGAAATGAACTGCTACCCAAGTTGTTTGCCGCTTCACTGCTAGCTACTACTACCTAGCCAACCAGAACCAAGACCCAGAGTTTCTTGCTTGCAAGGCATCTCCTGCCAAGGTGTGGGCCTGTGGGGAACCTCCCTCCACTACTTCATCCATGTGGCACCCTCAACAGCTGCAACCCCCAGCCAAATTCCCTTCCTTTAAAGCAACAGCTATTTACGCTTGATAGGCTGCAACAAGCTGGAAGTTGAGGCGGCCACTCTGGCTGCGCAGCCACAGCAGGAAGCAGCTCTGCTCCAGGCCGACCAGGCGGAAGCACTGCCACCGCTACCACGCACCACGCAACCTGACACCTACCACGCACCACTCAATTCCCCATGGCTGCCCACCAGCCTTCCCCAGCCCTGATCCATGACCCAATGCACCTGCTGCCTGAGAGCCAAGCTGATCCAGGGCTGTGACTGATGGGGCTTGATGTGGCCTGATGTGGCTGCTGGCCCTGTGCTCTGCCCAGGTACCGCTACACCCAGGCAGTGCTGCTGAGCATCCGCAAAGCCGGCGCCTTCAAGACGGTGCTGGTGCTGCGTTTGAGTCCTGTAGGTGCAGCCATGTGGGGTGGCTGGGAGTGAGGTGGAAGGGGTGAGGTGTGGCTGGGAGTGAGGTGTGGCTGGGAGTGAGGTGGAAGGGGTGAGGTGTGGCTGGGAGTGAGTTAGAAGGGGTGAGGTGTGGCTGGGAGTGAGGTGTGGCTGGGAGTGAGGTGGAAGGGGTGAGGTGTGGCTGGGAGTGAGGTGTGGCTGGGAGTGAGGTGTGGCTGGAAGTGAGGTGGAAGGGGTGAGGTGTGGCTGGGAGTGAGGTGTGGCTGGAAGTGAGGTGGAAGGGGTGAGGTGTGGCTGGGAGTGAGGTGTGGCTGGGAGTGAGGTGGAAGGGGTGAGGTGTGGCTGGGAGTGAGGTGGAAGGGGTGAGGTGTGGCTGGGAGTGAGGTGTGGCTGGGAGTGAGGTGGAAGGGGTGGGGGAGGAAGAGGGTTGGAGAAGGGGAGGGAAGGTCACAGGGTCATAGGGTCATGGGTTCGCTGTCCATGTCCAAGCTGCTGTCAAGCACTTGCCAGGACCCCAGCCACACACAGCTGGTCAGGGTTCAGTCCAGTTAAACCTCATGCAAGCAGTGTCCTGCAGCCTAATCAATTGTGTGCGGGTAGGAACCGGCAAAGCTCCTGCTGAGAACCGCAGTTGAAAGCATTTGCCATGGATGGCCATAGCGTATAGGTACATATTGCATAGGTACAGTGCATAGGTACATTGTATAAGCCATAGCAACCGATTGGACTCGTGACACAGCGCAATGCAACACACTAGTAGCAGAGCTGCCAAATGGTTGCCCTTGTGAGGAGATCCAGCATCCAGCCCAGCAGTCAGTGCCATGCGCACAACAGGGATGCTGCAGGTTCAACATGTAGCCAACAAGGGCCACGAGGACATGAACCAGGGCAGCAAAGCCAGGGTGGCCATCCACCTGCTCTGCTGGTCAGTGTTCAAACTCAGTGTTCAAACTCCTGCTCACCAGGGTGTGGACACTGGTGGGACTCTGGCTCACCAGACTGAGACTCCACTGCAAGGCTCCATGTGCCCCTCCCTCTCACCTCTGGCCCTGACCAATGTGCATCTGGCGCTCTGGTGGTGCTTGCAGGTGCCTTACACCATCATCAACGTCGTGATGGCAGTGCCCGAGAACGTGGGATTCGCCACCTTCATGGTGGCCAGCGTCATAGGCAAACAACCTGAACTCGTGGTGGTAAACACTCAACAGAACACATTCAGGCACCCTAACCATGACCAGCAGCCTGTCCACAAATGCACCTTAACCCTGACCAGCAGCCTAGCAGGCACTCCTGAATCAAGGGCCTCCTGAGTCGTGAAGACTTCGAATCTGCACCATTGGCAAGGGTGCTTCCAGTGCTTGGCGAGGATATTGGCAGGGTTCAACTCATCGTGGTGGGCAGCAGCTGCTTGTGCTTTTGCTCCACTGTTCATGTGTCACGGACGCCCTGAGTCTAATGTGACCGCCAGTGCTGCTGATTGTCTGTACAGTCAGAGCCCTTTGCACTCCTGCACTGGCATCGTCCCTGCCTCTGCCCTTGGCCCTGCCCCTGCCCCATGGCCCTACGCTCACATGGCCAGCATGGTCACAGCCAGCCGGGGTTTGGCTGGAATGCTGCGCCCTATGCGTAAAAGCTGGCCTGCCTTTTCTTTTGCCCAGTGCTGTGCTGCTGTCAGGGAGCACCACATTACTGACCACTGTTGTCTCACCATCACTATTACCATTACTACCATAGTCTCCCTATTACTTCCCGAGGCCTGGGAACTACAAGTAAAACATTTATCGAGCCATATTTTTCATTGTTTCATGTTCCCCGATGGTCGAAATACGTTAAGTTGGTGTGCATAAACAAAGAGAGGTAAAAAAAGTTAAGGTTGAGGTTTACAGCCTAGGGCCAATTAACTGCCAGGCCTGAGTGGTGATAGCGAGTAAAGAAGATGTGGGGCTGCAGTTTAATGAACTATGGTCAGTCAGTTGGTCAGTCAGTCAGTCAGTCAGTCAGTCAGTCAGTCAGTCCCTTATCACCACAGACGGCCAGCTTCTATGGATGTACATGGCGCATTGTTCAGGGAATGTCTTGAGGCGTGCTGACAGGCTGCTGGTTTTCAGCAGTGAATGGTCAGCAGCCCTGTGAGAGGCAGGTGAACAAACGCAGGCAGGTGATCAGCCCACCAGGCCTGCAGACTGGAAGCCTCCAGCAGGGCAGGTGGAACACCGCCTGATGCGCCCAGCCTGGAGCCAGCAGCGTGACCAGCCAGTGCGGGGCATGATGTGGTGCCCGGTAGTAGCCCCCCGCAAGCCCCCACAGGCCCCACGCAGCAGCCAGGCAGCCACACAAGCATCAGCCTCAGAGCCTGGGCCCAGCACTCCCCTGCCAGCCAAGCGCAGCAAGCGCACCAAGGCTGAGCCGGCAGCTGAGCCCACAAAGGGCAAGAGCAAGGCTGCCAAAGCCAAGCCAGCACCACAGCCAGGCAGGTGGCTGGACAGGGACTGCAATGCAGCGCTGAACATGCAGCGCATTGGGGAGAGCAAGTGGCGCCCACTGGAGTTGTGCTACTGGCCACAGCAGGGCAAGCTGCCAGCCAAGGGCAAGGAGTACCCTGGCCTGGGCTACAAGCAGCTGCGAGACAAGCCACCCACAGCCCAGCAGCAGCAGCCCCCCCTTTGAGCAAGCCCCCCCTTTGACAAGCCCCCCCTTTGAGCTGTTATCAGCTTTCAATTAGTGCATGTTTTGTCATGCCAACTCTACGTCATAGCCCTCGTGGTCAGGCAATGCTGTAGGTGGTGAGCGACCATGACCATGTGTATGCCATGTATAGAACATGTGCATGCCATGCGATGGGAACTCCACACAGAAAAAACACTGTTTTGTAGTGGTCCACAACTAGTGTGTTCGATTGCAATGAAGGCTCAAGGTTGAGGGCCAAGGTACTGACAGGCTGCTGAAGTGTTTTACACAGCACACAGCGCATCCACCCCACCCCACTACCCATACATCATGTTGCCTTCAGAGGACCTGGTAGAGGTGCATGCCTCGCCACTCCAACAGCGTTGCCCAGCTCCAACAGCTGCTTCAAGTTTCCCGGCTGATGGTCAGGAGGTCCTTGTCGCTGGAGTTGTTGGAGAAAGGCCTGTTGTGTGGGAGGAGCAGCTGCCCCTCCAACTCTACTGGCAGCCAACCTCAGCAACAGCAAAAGCAGCACCCACCACGCTGATGTCATGCTGTGCGGTGACACAGGAGACTCCTGCTGGGGGCCACTCCCCTTTCCCCTGATGCTGCCACCCTCTACCCTCCCGCATCCTCCTCCCCCTCTCCCTACCCCCCTCACCTACCCTCACTGCCAGGCCACCCCCACCAATGAAAACATTGGCCGATTGCCCGAGTGGGCAGCCAAACAGGCTGCTGTCGATACCTGAAAACATCACAGCACTTGCATGAGCTTACAGCGCATGGCGCGGTCATGTGCAGGGGGTCATCTTTGGACGCAACCTGCAAGGCATTGCAGACATGCTGCGTGGTGAATCGCTGCCGGCCTCACAGCTGGCCGTGAACCTGGTGGGTCAGGCTCTGGCTGTGCCGCTGCTGCTGCTGCTGCTGCTGCTGTGGCCGCTAACGATGGTTCTGCCACCCCGACCGCCACAACCACTAATGCTGCCGCTACCGCTGAAGCTAGCACCAAATGTTACAGAAGTTGCAGTTGATGCCGACTTTTCACGTTGTCAGGTGCCCATGCAACCCATCCCTGTGGTGTGCATGTCTTGTATTTCCTGAACTCTGTCGCCACTGCTCTGCTGCTCTCTGTCGCCACTGCACAGGTCAGTCTGTTTGCCGCCTTGTTGTTCCTGGGCGCCGGCTTCTGGTACGGCAGGCGGGCCTTGGCTGAGCTGGAAGTTGAGGCGGCCACCCTGGCTGCGCAGCAGCAGCAGGAAGCAGCTCTGCTCCATGCCAGCCAGGCAGAAGCACTGCCACCGCTACCATGCACCATGCAGCAGCAGCAGCCACCATTGCCAGGTCTGATGCAAGCCGGCTGGTCTCAGGGAGCATACCAGCTCTCGCCCCAGGCAGCAGCCATGCCAGGCAGCATGCAGCACTACTCCCACCATCACCAGCACACCGCAACATGGGTACCAGGCCAGCATCAGCAGGAGCTTCAGGTGGATCAGCCTCCAGGGACCAGGCAGCAGCAGGCAGCTGTGCCTACAGCTGTGGTGCAGCAGCAGCAGCAGCAGCAGGGGCCTGAAGCACTGCAGGCAGGAGCGCAGCAGGCAGCACTGACTAACCCAGGAGTGTTAGGGTTAGGATCAGGGTTAGGGTCAGGGTCAGGGTCAGCGTTAGGGTCGGGGTCAGCTAGCCCAAACCCTAACCCTAACCCTGACCCAGGAGGGCCGCCTCACCACCCCCTCAGCTTGCAAGCCCCTGACCCCGCCCCTGCACAGCTCCATCCCAGCCAGCCGCCTCCTCCGCTCGGGCTAGTGCAGCAGCCACTGCCACTGCACAGGCCTCAGCTGTCAGGCACAGCACCCTTTACCCCTTAGCCGTTGCTGGCTCCTGGCTGTCAGGTCACGTGATAGCCATCACCGTCACTATGGCCGCCAGCCAACCAGCCATCACCAAAGCACTGAACTGCATTGACATTAGATGCAGTGGCGATGCATGCAAGCATGCAGCAGAGGAGTCATGAACAGCTGTCAACCTCCTGGCCCCCTCTGCCACCCGCTGCTGCTGTCTGCTGCTGTCGCCTCGCCTGGGGGGTTCCTTAGGATTGGGATGTCACTGACGCACTGGCTTCAGAGGCATGCCATCCTGTCCTGCACCGCCCTGCTTGCTAAAGCGCTGACCTTGACCCTGAACGTCATATGGTGGTGGGGTGTGGGAGATGATGGGTCAGGGGCAGGGGCCTGCTGCAGGGGTCAAGGGGGTGGGGCCTGCTGCAGGGGTCAAGGGGCTGGGTAGCTGCTGGGTGCCTAGGGGAGTATTTATCACCATCATCTTGACACGTCTTCCACGTCCACGTTGCTGTATCACGCTCCCCTTGATTAGTGGGTAGAGCCTTGTGGGTGCCTCTGAGATGCTTTGGAGGGCTGCCTGGGTTCCTCTGCCGCCAGGATCTAGCAGCCTGCGGTCCTGCACCCGCCACCGACAAAACCCTGGTGCTGAGGGAATATGTATGAAAACTTATTGAGCATGTGAGACTCCATCAGGCAGCATTTGCATGCACCCCCCTCATCATGTACCCCCTGCCACCTGCTGCCGCTGCTGCTGCTTGCCACTGTTGCCTCTCCGGTGGTGATGGTGTACACAATGATGCAAGCGTCAATCCAGCGGGCAACTCCTTGGGCAGTGGGTAGAGCCACCTGGGCGCCCCAGGGGTGGGATGTGGGGATGGGCCGTGACGCTGTTGGCTGGTGCAGTGTGGCGGTCTGGTGTGCCGCTTGACCCGCACACGATGGAGATATGTTCAGCTAGCGTAGCATTGTGTATGCTCTTGTCAGGGGTGGGAGGGTAGCAAGGGCACGCCCCCAGGTCACTCTCCTCCCTCAATGAGGCACCCTGACGGCGAGGGTGTAGGCTTTCTTTCTTTCTTTCTCTCGCCAGGGATCCTGTTGAGCGACAATTGTGTGTATTTAACCAAAAGGAGGGGGTGGGGCGTGGGAATGAGAGTGAACCTGTGTGTGAGTGTCATGACTTTGAGTGGCATGCATGAAATGCACCATTTGTGTGACGACAGCGATGCGACAACAGTATACATTACCACCCCCTATGTGAAGCTCATTGGAGCACTCTGAAACAACGGTGTTAAAATCTTGGCGTTGTGAAAGCCTAGCAGCATCGCCCTTGCCCATGGTGGGTGAGAGGGTGGCCCAGTGCCGTGACGCTGGCACGTGTCTGCCGCTCGTCTTCACCTACGCGCTTGGTTACCCCACCACACGCGCTCACCACCTGACCCTGACCCTCCCACCCTTGCCAGCTGCATTGCTCCACTTCTGACCAGTAACCGCCTGTGCGCTTGGTGACGGCACAGTCTACGACTTTGGGCCAGTGCTTCTGTCATCAGTGAAAGTGAGTCCCCAAATGATCGGCCAATAGGAATGTTTAAGAGTGAGAGTGAGTCCCCAACCATCCCCAAGGGATATCACCAGTCACCCCACGCTGCATGTATGCACCCATGCAGCCGGGGAGTCCAAACACCCGTGCTTGCAGGAGGGCATTCTCATCCTGAGCAAAGGCTGTGGCCTTGGTGGCATGACCCCTGGCATGCACAGCGCACCTCTGGCCTCCCAGCCTCCCCTCACTCTCGTTCGGCCCCCACTGGTCCCATACCTCTTCTGCTCTTTGAACCTGGCAATCTGCGGGCAAATACTGCAGCCCCTGGATACTTTCAATTCTAGTCTGGGATAATCTCATGAATAAGAGAACATGAAGATAAGAAGGATAGGATAGAAGACTTGTATGATAAGACGATGGTGGTGGTCGCCTATGAGATGTTAATATGTGGCCTCTGGTGCGTTGTCGCCTGTGGCTTACCCACAGGCAACTCTTGTTCCATGTTGAACAGGGTGAGTTTTCTCTGTTATCTGTGATCCGCCCAACATGCCGGTGCTTACGTGGCGGCCCGTGTCGCATCTCAGCCCCTGCACTTAGCCCGCCCCGACACGGACACCGACTGGCTGCGCGTCGTCAGGCCGAGCCTTCGAGGAGCTTCGAGTTGGTTCCGGCATCTCACACATGTCCTCACTTCAAGCCGCACTCCCAGGTCCGCATTCTAATCTTAGCTGTGCCACCTTAGCTGTGTGAAGACTGTGACAAGACAAGTCTCTCTCTGTCTCTCTCTAACAAGAACTAGGCGCAGACGCACACGGAAACGAGCACAAACGCACGAGCACGTAGTCACGCAAACACGCACCACTAGTACGCAAGGTCCTGTAACGAACAGGAAAACCCCAAGCAGACTTGTTGAGTAAGAAGCCGACCAAGAAAAGAGGTTGCGCGGGAGGACGCAATGCCATTGGACCCGAAGAAGCTGACGGAGCGATCCCGGGATGCGATTTCCGCGGCGGTCATGTTGGGCAGGGAGGAGGGTCACGCCTCGTTTACCGCCTTCCACCTGGCTGTAGTTCTTTTCGAAGACCCCAATGGTTTGTTCCAACTCTTTGCCTTCATGACATGGGCAGCAGCATCAATGTCAGATGCTACTTGGGCAGGGGTGGGGTGTAGGGATGACCAGTGACAGCAGCAGCAGCAGTGTTGGGTGGGAGGGGGAGCAGCAGCAGCAGTGGTGGGTGGGAGGAGGCAGCAGCAGCAGCAGCAGCAGCAGCAGCAGCAGCAGCAGGAGCAGGAGCAGGAGCAGCCCTGGCCTGTCTGCCCCATGTTTGCCCCTACTGCCTTGTCATCATTTTCACCCCAGACTGCAACTCACCGCTTGCCTTAAACCTCGAGAGTGGGGGGGTGGGGGTGGAAGGCAGCATTGCAGCGGTTGCAGCCTGGCCTGCCCCCCTGACCTGCCCTACTGACCTGCCCTCCTGGCCTTCCCTCTTGTCCCTTGCATATAGTGAGTACAGCATCTCAGGGGCAGCGATAACGTCCGGGTCTGCGGCCTGGCCTGCCCTCCTGCTGCCTGCCTGCAGGTCTGGCCAAGAGCTGTGTGCTGAAGGCGTTTGGGGAGCAGGCGTGGCGCAGCGTGTGCAGGGTGCTCAGGGCCAAGCTGGCCAAGCTGCCAAAGGTGAGACCTGCTGGCTGAGGGTGGGGGAGGAGGGGCAGGAGGTTGCGGTGCGGGTCCACGGCAAAGATTGCGCCCCAGTTCAGGTCAGGGGCGGGGAGGGGAGGAGGAGGGGCAGGGGGGGAGGGGAGGGGCCGCAGGGGCGGGGAGGGGGGGAGGAGGAGGGGCAGGGGGGGAGTGGAGGAGTGAGGGAGGAGGGGAGGGGAGGAGGGGAGGAGTGAGGCGGTGGGAAGGAAGGGACCTGACTCCTCTTAGCTCTTGATGCTACCCCCTCAGCTCCCCTCCATCCCCCACCTCCCCCTCCTCCCCCTTCGCCACTGCCTCCCGTGCTCTCCTCCATCCCCACACCGCCTGCGCTGCAATGTGTGCAGGTCAGTCCTGCACCGGAAGACCTGTCCCCGAGCAAAGACGCAGCCAAGGTGGGTCAGCCTGCTGATCCAGGATTCTGCCATTTCTGGACCCTGCCGACCCAGGATGGGGGTTGTTGTCGCCTCTGCCACCAGCCATCTGGGCGGTGTTTGGCTGGGTGGTACTTGTTGCTTTGTTTGTTGTTGCCTCTGCCACAAGCCACAAATGCATAGGCCGGGTTTGCCTGGGGCCGTGTGTGTGTCCCGTATGGGTCCCGATCGAGGGATGGGGGGTCTGTTGCCGCTGCCAGGAGCCATCTGAGCGGGGTTTGGCTGGGTGGTGTCACTGCTGTCACACACGGCTGGTTGGCTTTTCAAGGTTGTAGCCAGCTAGGCCCTTTATAGGTGGTTCATGCAAAAGGTAGGAATGTCAGACAGGCTGTCAGTTTCAAATCTACACCCTGCGGTGAGACACTTCATCCACCCTGAGGCCCTCATGAACCATTCATGCATACAATGCTGGCCGTCAAACACCCAGCGTGCAGTGCAGGGCACGATGATGGTAGGAGAGCGGCGTCTGCCTGCCCTCCTGCATCGTGTGATTCTGCTTTCCCCTCCACCTGGGGAACCCTAGACACAGCATTGGGCTGAGTTAATGCTAAAGTTGCTGCTGTTGCTGCTGTTGCTGCTGTTGCTGCTGCTGCTGCTGCTGCTGCTGCTGCTGCTGCTGGTGCTGCTGCTGCTGCACCCTCCTGGAGTTCACTGCTGCTGCCCCCTGCATGCTGCCATTCCCTGGCCAGGCCTTCGATGCGGCAGCCAAAGGGCAAAAGGAGAAAGGGGACGCGTACCTCAGCGTGGACCAGCTGCTGCTGGGGGTGTTGTCGGTGCCTGAGGTGGCTGCGTGTTTAGGGGAGGCGGGTGTGACCCGCCCGCAGCTGGAGGCAGCTATCAAGGAGGTGAGGGGGCAGGAAGGGGTGGTGGTGGGGCTGGGGGTCAGGGCGGGGTGAAGTTCAGGAGGGGTGGGAGGGGTGGGAGGGGTGGGAGGGTGGGTTAGCAGCAGAGGGTGGACAAAGGGTGTGGAATGCAGGGAGCTGGCCGGGGGAAGAAGGCCGAGGTGTTGGTTGGGGGTCAGGCAGGTTAAGGATGTAGCATCAGGCTTCAGGGTTCATGGCTGCATGGTCCTGGCTATGGCCGTGGGTGAGGAGGGTGACAGGGGGACGCTGGAAAGCAAGGGGAAACCATGGAAACCAGTAATGGGGGGCCAGGGTAAAAGAGGTGGAGGAGCAGCACTGGGCTTCAGAGCAGGCCTTGCAGAACACTTCAGCTGCAGCCTTGCAAACAGCGGCGATGTGTAGAGGTGGCCATGGCACCAGGGCAATGGGTTGTGGGGGCGACTAGTGACACCAAGAAGAAATGGCTTGCAATGACGATAAGTGGCACCAAGAAGAAAGGGGCAAAAAGGGGTGAACAGTGAGAAGCGGAGAGCAATCAGTCTCAGTTTTTTGTCGGCAATGCACCGCAGCCCCCATACCTGCACACGTTGGTTGGCTGAGCAGTGTCGGTGGGGGTGCGCTGCGGGCTGCTGCCCTCCCTACTGCTGCCTTTCACACGTGTCCCTTGTCATGGCCTGTGGGCTGGCCAGGTGCGAGACCGCTCCCCTGCTGGAGCGCACATGGACTCTGAAGCTGCGGACAGCCAGGTGTGACCCTAGGCGCTGGGGGGCCAGGCTTCAGGGCGGTGTGCTCCGCAGAGAAGGAGGGGGGGCTGGGCAGGGGTGGGAGGGCTGGGCAGGGCGGTGTGCTCCGCAGAGAAGCTGGACAGGGGGGGCTGTGCAGGGGGAGGAGGGGGGGCTTGAATTGTGTCAGGGTATGGAGCGCAGGGTGTGGAGGAGGTGGGCAGGGGTGGGAGGAAGAGGGCTTAAGGCGGCCAAGCGCTAGCTGGGGCTGGGGCTGGGGCTGGGGCTGGGGCTGGGGCTGGGGCTGGGGCTGGGGCTGGGGCTGGGGCTGGGGCTGGGGCTGGGGCTGGGGCTGGGGCTGGGGCTGGGGCTGGGGCTGGGGCTGGGGCTGGGGCTGGGGCTGGGGCTGGGGCTGGGGCTGGGGCTGGGGCTGGGGCTGGGGCTGGGGCTGGGGCTGGGGCTGGGGCTGGGGCTGGGGCTGGGGCT
>JASKMD010000003.1:6276277-6332222 GCA_030144725.1 Haematococcus lacustris
TGCTGAGTGAGGTCAGGGGCAAGGTTGAGGTCAGGGTGAAGGTGGGGTCAGGGTCAGGGTCAGGGTCAGGGTCAGGGTCAGGGTCAGGGTCAGGGTCAGGGTCAGGGTCAGGGTCAGGGTCAGGGTCAGGGTCAGGGTCAGGGTCAGGGTCAGGGTCAGGGTCAGGGTCAGGGTCAGGGTCAGGGTCAGGGTCAGGGTCCAGGTCCTGGCCATGTGTGGCATCATAGTGCAGAGCGAGGCCAGCCACTCACCAGATAGTAATCTAGGCCGGCATCAGCAAGGAAGGTGGTGCGGGCCGCCCCCCCTCCACACACAGCATCACTGCCCATGTCTGCTGCAATCTGCATGTGCCACATGCATGGCATAGCGAGCACAAAGTCTATCATGTAGCACCACATGGGCTGTGTGGTACTTTTCAAGCCGTGTGGTGTTAAGCTGCTTGACCCCTGGTCTGACTGCCCATGAGTGCGAACGTGACTGACAACGAGTGTGACCGTGACTGCCCACGAGTGTGACCATGACTGCCCATGGGTGTGACCGTGACTGCCCATGAGTGTGACCATGATCTGGCCAGGTCGCCAAGCATGGGCTTGAAGTGGGGCAGGCGTGGCTCCCGGCTGTCGGTGCTGATGAGGAGGTGCTGGCCTCACCTGAAAGCCAGGGCCAGGACTTGCTAGGCAGCTGCTGGGCAGGCCGTTGAACACAAAGATGACGCTGGGCCAGGGAGTTGCACCTGATGAGGTCAGGTGAAATGGGGTGGGGTCAGGTGGGGCGGGGTGGGAGGGGGCCTAAGGAGGCCAGCTGATCATCAACAATACAATGAGGTTGCTGGAGGACAAAAGGGAATGTGATTCAGGTGGGGAGGTGAACGGGAGTATGAGATTCAAAAGGGGAGTACGAGGTTTAAAGAGGGGCGGGGTGGGAGGGGGCCTAAGAGGCCAGCTGCTCATCACCAGTAGAATGTGGTTGCTGGATGACAGACAGGAATGTGATCTAGGTGGGGAGGTGAACGGGAGCATGAGGTTCAAGGGGGGAGTACCAGATCCAAAAGAGGGGTACGAGATTCAAAAGAGGAGTACGAGGTTTAAAAGGGGAGTACTTGATTCAAAAGGGAAGGCTTTAAGAGTGAACACCCCTCACCAGGGAAGCAGGTGGTGACCTCCACAATGCGGTTGACGGGCACATCCCCTCGCAGCATGAAGGTGACGTCAGGGAAGGGTAAGCCCCCAATGCTGCTGCGCCGCCCCACCGTGCTTAGTCCCTGACCCACGACGATGGCATTCCTGGTGGGCTGAAGGAGGGTTATGGGGACGGGACTGGTGCAGCTGCCTGGGGGGTCCGGGGAGGGTGGTGGTGGTGAGGGGGGTGGCGGTGAGGGGGGTGGTGGTGAGGGGGGTGGTGGTGAGGGGGGTGGTGGTGAGGGGGGTGGCGGTGAGGGGGGTGGCAGTGAGGGGGGTGGCAGTGAGGGTGGGGGCAGTGAGGGTGGGGGCAGTGAGGGTGGGGGCAGTGAGGGTGGGGGCAGTGAGGGTGGGGGCAGTGAGGGGGGTGACGGTGAGGGGGGTGGCAGTGAAGGGGGGTGGCAGCGAGGGTGGGGGAGAGATAGGGGTAGGGGGTAAGAGGAGGGGTAGGGGAGGAGAGGAGAGGAGAAGAGGGGATGGGGTTGGAGGGGGAGGAGATGAGATCAGTTGAGGTGGAGGGGGGAAAGATGGGGGCAATGAGGGCGGTGGTGGTGGTAGGGGAGATGGTGGTGGGAATTCCGGAGGGCTGGGCAAGGGAGGAGGAGGCGGAGGGGGCAGGAGGGGAGGGAGGGGAGAGGGCTGAATGGGTGACGGCGAGGGGGGCGGTGAGTCGAAGGGGGAGGGGCGTAAGGATGGCGGCTGCGATGCATGGCAAGCAAGCACACGGGCATGCAGGTGATGTCATGTGGTGAGGGTGCTGTAAGCTGAATAGTCAGCCACCAAGTTGCTCCCTCACTTTGCCCATCTCGCCGGGGGAAACAATTGTGTGCACATGCAGGCAGCCTTGGTAGGTCAGAGGTGAGGGTATGAGGGTTGCAACTGACTTCATCGCTGCGCTGGTGGCCAGCTGGGCACTGCAGCGTCTTCAACTGCAGGCTGTTGTGCAGAAGGCTTGCTGCTGCTGCTGCTGCCGCTGCTGCTGCCAGTGTTGCCGTCAAGCTGGCACACAGACAAGCCCAGGCCTTGCATCTGGCCTGCCCCTGTCCTCCCATCTGCCCTGCAGCTACATGCAGCAAGAGGCAGCCGCAGCTACAGAGGCCTGGACTGCTAGGCTGTGCGCCTGAGCCGACATGCTGGCCTGGCCCCTCCCCTGGCCCCTCCCCTGGCCCCTCCCCTGACCCCTCCCCTGGCCGCCTCTCCGTACCTCACCTGCAGCACTCTGAGTTGGATGCTGATGGTCCCAGGCAGGGAGGGTGGTGGCAGGGAGGGTGGTGGCAGGGAGGGTGGTGGCAGGGAGGGTGGTGGCAGGGAGGGTGGCAGAGAGTTAGGGGTAGGGGGTAAGGGGAGGGGTGGGGGAGGAGAGTAGGGAGAGGGGGGTGGGGGAGGAGAGGAGAGGAGGGGAGGGGATGGGGGTGGGGGAGGAGGAGATGAGATCAGTTGAGGTGAAGGGGGGGAAGATGGGGGCATTGAGGGTGGAGGTGGTGGTAGGGGAGATGGTGGTGGGAATTCCGGAGGGCTGGGCAGAGGAGGAGGAGGCGGAGGGGGTGTGAGGGGAGGGAGGGGAGAGGGCTGAATGGGTGAAAGCGAGGGGGCGGGTGAGGCGGGGGGGGAGGCGCTTGAGGATGGTGGCTGCGATGCATGGCAAGCAAGCACACGGGCATGCATGTGTTGTCATGTGGTGAGGGTGCTGTAAGCTGGAATAGTCAGCCACCAAGCTGCTCCATCATTGCGCATAAGCTATTGTGCAGAAGGCTTGCTACTCCTGCTGCTGTTGCTGCTGCTGCTGCTGCTGCTGCTTTGGCCCTGGCCTGATCTGGCTGTCACCGTTGAGCACACGATGCAATGATGGAAGGCCATGGGCCCACGCTGCAGCTGCTCGTGCCTGAGCACTAGCTCCTGCCTAGGCACAAGGAGCAGGCTGTCATCTGTTCATACTGCTCATCAAGCTGGCACCCAGACATGCCCAGGCCCTGCAGCTGGCCTGCCCCTGTCCTCCCAGCTGCCTTGCAGCTACATGCAGCATGAGGTAGCATGCAGCTACAAAGGCCTCGGCTTAAGCTGCTGGTGCCTATGAGCACAAGGAGCGCTATGAACATGATGCTGGCCCCTCCCCTGGCCGCCTCTCCACACCTCACCTGCAGCACCCTGAGTTGGATGCTGATGGTCCCAGGAGGGGGTGGGGGGCGGGGGGCCGGAACGGAGGTTTGCAAGCCAGGGCTGCGAGGCACATGAGCAGCCATGCGGTGATGGAGTGTGTGTGAGAGGCATGCAGGCAAGAGGTGAGACAGGGGGGTACCAGCAGAGGCAAGGGCGGGCAGAGGGGACGAAGGGGAGGGCTCCAACACGGCAGGCCATAGGGTAGGGTGAGCTGGGTCAGCACTGCCAAGCTGCTGGGACTCGTCTGAGCCCTGTCAGCCACCCTGAGACTCGTCTGAGCCCTGTCAGGCAGCTACCCTGACAGTCGTCAGGCTGGGCCTTGCGGAAATGTGGTTGCACAGCTCCAGTGAAGTGTGGTTAGCTAGCTCTAGCTCCAGGTCCAGGCAGCCACCCTGAGACACCCTGGCCCACCCTGACACCCGTCTGAGACCCATCATGCAGCCACCCTGACAGCCGTGAGGCAGTGCAGTGCACAAGCAGTGAGGTGTGCTGCAGCTACAGCCTGAGCAGTGCACACCCAAGCCAGCTTGGGTCCTTGGGGCTAGGTTCCAGGGCTTGCAGGCTAGCTGTGGGCTTTGGGGCACAACGTCAAACACAATTGCCACTGCCACAATGGACATAGCAACACCCGGTGTTATCTGTACCCTTGCTGAAGAGCACACAAGAGACGCGTGCATGGATTGTTGGACCTGGTGGTTGATCAGCGGCGGCCCGCCCTGTTCTGGTCCCGTGTGTAGGCACCAGGTATGGCTCACTGGCCCATGATCTTGCTTAGGCGAGGAGGGCAGTTGAGCACTCACGTCAGAGAAGCAGAGGGTTGCGTGGATGAAGGGGTGAATGCAGGAGTCTGGCCGGAGCGACTGCCGCTTATCAGAGAGATGGTGATTGGGATGGCGGCCTCAGCGTTGAGGAAAGCACCTGGGGCAGCAAACACTTGGAGGTGGGGTGACGCGCAAGTAATGATTGGTCATTACGACGAGACACCTATGCAATACTCTGGTCGTGCTGCAATGTCCCTGTGACTAACATCATGACTATCTGTACGCACCCAGCGCCAACGCCACCGTCCAAAGCAACCCGACGCGGTGACATTTGGTCAACATGTCTGGGTAGCCTCGTTTCATGCGCCGCAGCTTGTTCAAGCTACTAAGGTGAGAGCCAGAAGCTCACAACGAACTCCGGGGCAGGGCCGAGGCGTACAGCAGAACGAGGCGGCGACACCGCGACCACGGGCTGCTGCCAGATGCACTACAGCCAGATGGTAGTAAACTAGGCAAACATGAGCCAAGCTGCACAACGTTTAAATGCGCAATCATCGCCTTTTAAACTTTGCCGGGGCTCAACAGTTGCCATACTCGCCATACTGTAACGTTCGCTGTGGTGATTCAGAGCACAACGGACCGGATGATGGAGCATGTTGCGTACGCAGGGCCTGCAGAATGGTATTGAGAACACAACCTGTCACGTGACGCTGGCTTCTTCTAGCTACCTCAGCCGCTTAGCATAGACACGAGCTGCGGATACACTTGCGATGGCTGAAGCAGTAAGCCTCGGTAAAGCAGACGTCCTTCCGATGAAGAATCCACCCTTTTTGCATGTCATTGCAGGAGTGGTTGTATCAAAAGACATATACGGTTGTACGTACATTGCCGGTAATGTTACATTGCCTTACTAGCTGCTTGGGTAGCCTGCAGTAAGATTTTACACCTCGCCGCACTGGTCGCAATTGCTCCGGCACGAAAATTGTTTTTTGGCTCGCGGGCCGCGGGCTGCAGTTCGGCTCTAGTACTGCAAGCCGCAGTCGCAGTTCTAGTCCGATCCGACTGAAGCTGCCGACGCGCATGCTCATGGCGGTCGCAGCGATGACTGCATGCCCCGCGACGGCCAAAATCTGAATCGTTGATGCTTTGTTGTGCACGACCTACTGATTGCATAATTATTTTTGATGGGTGAAAGGTAGCTGGCTGGGTTGCCTACATTGTGAATCATCGAGCACAATGTTTGGCGCAGTGAGTGCACAGTAAGGAAGCACTGCCCTGATGTTACAAATGTGCTTGACATTAGTATATCTTACGTGACATGACACATAACCCTTGTGGTGTGCAAGGCCTGTGCAACTTGCGCCGCAAGTGGCGGCGCAAGTTGCAGCGGTAGCCAGCTACAGCAAGACAATCCAAGGTAACAACACATTAATCCCCTCACAAAGGGAATGTGTGTGGGTTGGAGCTACTAGGGGAGCTCTGGCTAAAAGCACACACACCACAATGGCTGAGCTGAAGTGGGCATTAGGCCCTCCAGCAGTAAACTTTACAACAACGATCTCGCAGTCAGGCGACCCCAACTAACAAAAAATGACAGGAAATGATAGGAAACCGACCCCTGGTAATCAAAACGACGCCGCGTCTCAGCCACGTGGTGTCTATTTATGTTTCGCTCATCCCTGGATAGAGGACTCTGTCAGCTATGCGGTGCAGCTTGTAACATTAAATACTGTGCACTGTGCTGAGTGCTATGGCGGCTCAAATCTTGACATTCAAATCCATGCCAGTTTTGCTCATGCGGGCCTCGCCGCGACCGACCGCCGCGACCGACGTGGCCCAGTAGCCTCTGCAAACTGTCAGGGACAGTCGCCGCAGTCAAAACAATGCACATGGCACGTCAAACCGATGTAACGACGCCCCTCCACCCATGCTCGGAAGTATACAAGGCTGCTGCATTGCTTGACCGCTTCGTGAGTAGTACCTACTACCTGGCCACTCGGTAAGGCCACTCAAGGTGTGTAGGCCATTGCTACGTTACCTTGCTCGACATGTTGGGTCCGATCCCTCCCGCCCGCCCTCCACTTGCGTGTCGAGCTTGTGTCCAGCTCCGCCCTGACCCCCTGCTGCTCAGCCCGCCTGCTGCTGCCAGGGGGGTGCAGCAGGAGGGGGGGGCAGGTCAGGGGCGGCACCAGCACCAGCTGCTTGCTGCTGCCAGGGAGGTGCAGCAGGAGGGGGGGGCAGGTCAGGGGCGGCACCAGCACCAGCTGCCTGCTGCTGCCAGGGGGGTGCAGCAGGAGGGGGGGGCAGGTCAGGGGCGGCACCAGCACCAGCTGCCTGCTGCTGCCAGGGGGGTGCAGCAGGAGGGGGGGGCAGGTCAGGGGCGGCACCAGCACCAGCTGCCTGCTGCTGCCAGGGGGGTGCAGCAGGAGGGGGGGGCAGGTCAGGGGCGGCACCAGCACCAGCCGCCTGCTGCTGCCAGGGAGGTGCAGCAGGAGGGGGGGGCAGGTCAGGGGCGGCATGGGTGGAGTGCGGGGCTGGGGTTGGGAGGGGGTGAGCGGAGGTAGGAAGGCGATGCTGGGCTGGGGAGGTGGGGGGCCCGCAGTGGGCAGGGTCGGATGGGCTAATCATTCCTGCAAGGCAAAGTCGGGTCACGCCAATGTCATTTCGAGCAGGCCTGATTAACTCATTGCCATGGTTTCTTCTCCAGCAGCTGTGACGTTGAGTAAGGAACAGAGTTATGTATCGAAAATCTGGAAAGTCAAAGTGGTCAGCTCACAACATGCCATTTTGTGGCTGAGGGTCCCTTTTCTTGTGTGACTGGCGAGAGAGAGACGCACATTTCCAGCGTCTGCAACAATGTCGATACATAACATACCCAGCGATAGCCCTCCAACACCGCCTGCACCAACAAGAGGCTCGCGGAGCGAGCAAGGCGGGCTGAAATGTGATTGTACTTCCGGCTGGATGCCAGGCGGAGTTCCCTCATTGGAACCACTACTCACCACTAGAACAATCGGTGCTGAGCAGCTGAGGTGTGTCCGCGATCGCTTGCACCGGCAAGGACTCTGATGCAACGATTAACGCGCCGCTTGCCAGGATACGAGCAATATTGCGCAGCTGCCAATGCGATAGAAGCAACTGAAAACGGTGCACTTTGTAGAGAGTACTTGCATGAAGATTACAAACCCCATGTTGGGACATCCTGACTCGCAGCCTGTGTTTCATTACAACTTGGTGTAGCATGAGGGCAGTAGGGATCAAAAAGTGTGACTTATTACAAAAAAAACCTCGCTTTGGGGGAAGTACTCGGAAAGTCTCAGGGAGTCGAGCATCACAACTTAATCTTCGCTTCGGGCAACACACCCGAAGTCCCAAATTCCTGCAGAGGGAGGGCGGCTAAGTAGCCTTACGGCTGACGGATGAAGCGCTGTGAACCATCGTCTATTCACAGCCAGGACCGCTGATGACAAGGAGTAAACCCAGGAATTGGCACTGTCAACATGCGCATGAACATGAACAAGTGCCACGCCATGCTCATCAATTCCTGCCATCGAGTCCTAGTAATGAGGATCCCACATGTGACGAGAAGCAGTGCTATTGGGGCTATTCAGTGCATCCACTAAGCCTGGACCGCTGTAAGAGGTCTCTCTAGCCAGCCACACAGGAAGAGGACCCCCTTGCACAAAAGCACTCGGAAAGTCTCATTTAATAATACAATCCTCGCTTCGGGGAACGCACCCGAAAAGTCCTAGAAGTCTGCAGGGGAAGGGCGGCTAAACAGCCTTACGGCTGACGAATAATGCGCTGTAATATACAGTGTAAACCATCGTCGTCAGCTTCGGGGATCGCAAGGTCTATTCACAGCCAGGACCGCTAGTGACAAGGAGTAAACCCAGGGATTGGCACTGTCAACATACGCATGAGGATTAACAAGTGCCACGTCATGCTCATCAATTCCTGCCGCATGCGCTACGCGTTGCTTGCCATCGATTCTTACCAAAAGCAGTGCTATCAGGGCTATTCAGTGCATCCACTCAGCCTGGACCGCTGTGTATGTACGTGTCTCAATACTGTGCATGGCGAGTGACAAGCAGAGGCTGTCCCACAAAGCGAAGAGTCATTATGATGCTGGTCTGCCATGGTAGGGCTAGGATACTGTTATGCCATGATATCGACACTTGGCGCTTGTTGACTGCTTGGATGCATGATGACCCTTCCGGGACGCTTGTTGACTGCTTGGATGCATGATGATCTTGCCGGGACAGGCCTAAGAGCATGCGCGATATGAACAAGGGCCACCAGACCCATGGCAGGAGTTCGGTGAAAGCTGTGATGAGGTGTACGGGCAAGCAGCGTGGTGGTAGGGTGGCAGGGGTGACCTCATGCCCAGGGAGCTGTAGACAAGGCAGGGTGGCAGCACTGGCTGCCGTGAAGGAGGCCTCCGGCAAATGTGTGTAAAGGCAAGTGCAACTGCTAGTGCAAGGGCAGTGGGGTGGCCAAGGGGGTGCAGCAGAAGATGGAGGCATGAGGTCACAAGTGCAGTCTCAGGCGTGTTAGGCTGGGCTCAACAGTGTTGGTGAGTGCGTTTATCTCATGCACCACAAATCAGCTGGTGTTCCTGGACAGTAGCTGACATAGCTGGCTAGGGCGCACGGTGGCAGAGCACGCCCTGGCAGCCCTCCCCTACAGCCATGTGGCCCAGGTGTTGGCTCACAGCTTGCGAGTCAGCTTAGCCGCTTCCTGCTGGGCCCTCGTGGACATGACCGAGGGCTGGCTCTGAAGGGTGTGGGCCACCCCCAGTGGGCCCCCAGCCATGGCTTTGGAGGGAGCTGCTGTGCGGGGCGGTTGAGGCTTCACGAGCTGGGCAGGAGGGTGGGGTTGGCTTAGTGCTTGGCCCGGCCCCTGGGCTACGATAGGGTGTGGCTGTGCCAGCTGGGGTGCTGGGTGCATTGGGGGGCCGAGAGGAAAGGTGGCATGCAGTGCCTGGGGGCTGTGAGGCTGACCTGGTGTGACCCCTGCTGCTGCTGCTGCTGCTGCTACTGCCGCCTGCGGGGAGATTTGTGATGACGTGCCAGCCAACCGCGACTTGACCTGCTTTGCTGCCACACGGGACGCATCAGGCAAGGATGAGATTGGGGAGTTAGGGGGAGGTGGGGAGGGGGAGCCGGTGGGGTGAGAGGGAAGGGCGGACAAGGGGCCGGGGCTGTGGTGTAAGGCTGAGGGCATGCGTTGTGATGGTGCACGCTGGGCTGCGGTGGACAAGTGTTGTGCGTGCAATACAGGATTGGGTCGGGACACAGCCGGGAGGAAGCCGGCAGTGGAGGTGGATTGGAAGGTTGTGGTGGTGGATGCTGCTGCTGCTGCTGCTGCTGCCGCCTCTACCGCTGTCCCAGCTTCCCCACTGAAGGTGGCAAAGCTACGGAGTGGCCGGGAGGGGCTGAGCCGAGACGTTGGGCGGCTTTGGGGAGCAGCGAGGGTGTGGGTCTGCATGGGCGAACCCACCATGCTGCGTGAGCTCAAGCCGGACTCGCTCAGCCGGCCACCGTGCGGTGGTGAGTCATGGGGGTGGTGCCTGGACGATGGTGTTTGCAGGGACGCCTTTACAGCGGACAGCTGCGCAGAGATTGTGGTGCAGGTATTCTCCAGGCGGCGTGATAATGCCAAGTTGCGCGGCGACACGCCATTGCTGGGTCGATCCTCGAACACCGGACTGTCGACAGTAAGCTGCCGGACAGCAGTGTCGTCAGGTGGAAGATTGGGGCGAGCGGTAAACACATGTCCTCCTGCGAAGCTGCCGGCATCGCTCATCCGCCCACGAAATGAACTCGTGAGCTCTCGTGGTGGAGTGAGTCCCGAGTGTTCCTGGCTGAGGACGCCGTACATGGCGCCACCGAGTGGGGAGTGGGCGCCGGACTGGGAGCGGCTAGGCCTGCTGTTCCGACGCGACATCAGCGGCGATGCGATCGTCTCCATGCCAGTATCATCTCCAAGCGGCGAAGGGGGGTCCATGTACGCCGTGGATGCTGTGTGCGTGCATGAGAGCGCAGCCAAGGAGCTGGCGTCCCCAGCAATACTGTGATATGACTCCTGCTTTGCGGGAGGGCGCCGAACGCTGCCAGGCTGTAGCGGCTCTGATGCAGAGTGCTGCGATTGAGGGGTGCAGTCGAGAGCTTCAGATGAGCTGATCCTACAGGCAGGAGTCTCAGGCAATGCAGGGCGGCCAGTCATGACCTGCGTGGCAGTAGCGACGCGCTGCGTCCCCGCCGCTATGCTGCCAGACTCCTCCTGCGTGCTGCGTCGTATAGCTACGGATGCATTGTTGTTGAGCTGCTTCGGCGGAGATACGTTGCCGACCTGCTGCTGCTGCTGCTGCTGCTGCTGCTGGTAGCTGTCAGCCGCTATCTGTTCCGCTGCGGCGGACGCGCCAGCGGCCATCATTTGCTCGAACACCACCTCGGCCTCGACGTTGGGATGTGTGGGAAGCGTGACTTGTGCCGCATCCGCGTCGGTCTCTGGGCCTGGGCGCTGAACCCGTGTGGTTGCGCCTATGGGCAGCACCACGCGCGTGTGGCTTCTGACTTCTGCCTGCATATCTAGATCGTTCAACGCATTGCGTAGCTGGTTGCGGAGCGTGTCGACCTGCTGCGCCATGCGCAACAGGGCGAGCTCTACGCGGCCCATGTAGTTGTCATTCCGCTGCTGAGCCTCGCCTTGATCCTGGTGTAAGCAACATGGGCACAAGGCAGGGGGAAGTCGAGAGCGAACGCTTAGGTCGGCACAGGACGTCGGGTAGGTGTAGGGCAAGAGGCATAGGGTCAGGCACATGCTTCAAGGCACGGACAAGTCGAGGTCATAGGGTGCGGTGATGGTTGTGATTCATGCGGTGCGGTGCGGTGATGCGGTGCTGTGATGGGTTTGATGGCGCTGCCAAAAGAGCACACACCTTGACTACTAGCGCAAGGTGCTCCAACTCTGCTCGAAATACTTGCTCGCCGGTCTTGGACTTTTCAAGCACTCGGTCCAAAGTGGTCGCCAGAATCTGCGGCAACGGGAAGCACGCTGACATTGCAGCAAGGAACACCTGGTTCAAGCACTTGCTCCAAGCCACCCTGTCACTTAGCAGTAGTAAACTGTTCCAAGGCGGAAGGCTTTTTAGGCTAGCTGTAGGTATGCTGTTCAGGCTACTTGTCACTTTTAGCTGCAATGGGTTGAGTATGGAGTGGCTACCAGTGGAAGCAGAACAGCTCTACCAATGAGCAAGCCTGGCGATTCCAGTCTTTGCTCTTATGTAAGTGGCTTGCAATAGCGCTAGCAGTGTTTGGCTGTGCTGCACATCAGCGGATGCCACATAGTGGTGACGATGGTGATGATGGTGGTGGCGGTGGTGGTGGTGTGATAGTGGCGATGATGATGACAGAGAGTGCAGCCAATCCACACCCATCTTCCCGGCCCCATCTTAAGCCTTGAGGCCAACCTACTTTCATGTCCGGCGGCAGCCCCGCCATGACAGCGTCTAGCTCGGACCGAGCAGCTGCCTGCTGCTGCAGCACCAGCTGTGCCGGCTCACACTCCTGCTGCTCCTGCTGCGACTGCTGCAGTGAGACTGGCGAGCGCAGGGCTGACATGGGCCTTTGCATCCCTCGTGGGCGAAAGCCAGACCAAGGTCGGGATGAGCCCGAGGGCCGCACCAGGGTCCTGCTGCGGGGCATCCTGTATGCACTGCTGACGTTGCCATTGTCAGTGGAGGCTAAGTTGGCCCCCTCGTGAATGGGTGTCTGAAAACAGCAGGCGGAAGCAGAGCACGTGGCGACAGGCTTCAGTGCAGGGTCAGGCAGCACCTTGAGTGGCAAATGAAAGCAGTGGTGGTAGGGGTGGTGGGTAGTGTCACTGGCGGTTATGCTGGCAGAAGGAATGATGGAGGTGAGCAGTAATTAGGGTGGTGGTGGCACACAGAGAGGAGGTCAAACAAGGCAAACACGCATGTCTGCATTGGCGACTGAAGGTTGCTGTGCCACTGTGCACTCCAATGCGGGTGGCAATGGTAGTGGTGGTGGTGGTGGTGGCAGTGACTGTAACCAAGAATCAGTGGGCATGTGGTCGTGTTGATGCTAGTGTTGAAGAGACCAGACATGAAAAAGACAGGCAGGGACGGCTGTGGGCAGCAGCAGATGTGTGGTGGTGGTGGTAGTGATGGCAGTGGTGGTGGTGGTGGTGGTGGTGGTGGTGGTCGTGGTGATGGTGGCAGTGGTGGTGGTGGTGGCAGTTGCGGTATCAGTGGTGGTGATGATCACGGCAGGAATGGTGGAGGCAGGCTGTGGTCAAAGCAGTGGTGCACTGGAACATGCCTCAGAAGGAGACTGCATGTTAACAGTGAATGGCACAGAGTGATCAGGGCAGTGGTCATCAACGGCGGCTAACATCACCACCATCATAAACCCACGAGTGTGACAAGTAACTTGGCCAACTCAGGCTGGCTTGATGTGAATGACTGACAGCAAGAGTTAGGGCAGTGGTGCCGGTGGTGTCGATGCCAGTGATGTTGATAGCAGTGCTGAGCACAAACATGCAAACAAATAGGGCCCTGTCTTGGTATAGGTCAATGCAGGCATGAGTGAGAAGACTGTGCAGCCAAGCATAGGAGGGACAGCAAGCGGGGCAGCAGGCAGGGGAGGAAGGAAACCGAGACAGCCAGGTGTCTAGGAAGAGGTGGAGGGCGCATGTTACTAGTCCTGCCAGGGGCAGTGCTTAAAAGTGGGGATTAATGGTGGCAATGGTGGTGGTGTTGGAAAGTTGGTGGTGACGGCAGCAGCATTAAAGGCATTCCCTACGATTGCCATGAAAAGGTAGACATGGAGCAGAGCATACCAGAGGGTACACATCCTCATCATCGCCATCGTCTTCATCCACGTGTTCGTCCTCGCTGTCTTCCTTGGTCAAGATGTCAAGCACACTGTGGTGCAACGAGCCCATCTCCGGTACTTCGCCCGCACTTGTACTGCGTGACTCTCCTTTTGGCGAACCGCTTGACGCCGTGCGAATTCCGCGAGCGAGGGTGGCCGTGCGTCGCATCGACTTGGCGGTGTTGAACGCGAAGGACTTCGCGCGAGGCATGCGGCTCAGGGTGGGGACGCGGCGGAGGGACCCACAGGTTGACAGCTGTTGGGGGGTTGCAAATTGCACGGTGGAGGAGGAGGAAGTTCTGGAGTGGAGCGCGTTGGTAGAGGGCAGTGGAACCGTGGGGACGGAAATCGGGGAAGGTCGGTTGTCTGAGTGTGCCAAGCTGCACGAACGGCTGGCGCGCAGCAGGGGCGGCGAGAGTGCTGAGTCAGGCGCGTCCGCTTCGCTTGGCTCCAAGAAGAACGCGACCGCGCCTCGCACCTTGGCTGCAGATGCGGCCTCCTTCCCAACCTCCGCCCCGGCCCTGGTCCCTGCTGCAGAGCTCTCACCATCTTCGCCCACGACATGTGGCAAGGACGAAGGGAGGGCATCCTTGGACGCTGCGGCCAGTGCCGCTGCCGCTGCCTTTTGAACTGCTTCCTGTGCCTCAAGGGACTGGGCACCGAACTGCATCACCGCATGTCGAGCTGCAGCAGCCAGGGCTTGCGGGGAGTTTGGTCCATGCTCAGCCTCCATAGCACGCTGGACGAGCAGGGCACTGGCGGCGTCAGCTGCATGTGGCAGACTCGCCACGACACTGGCCAGGGCTGCAAGCGGAGAGGCTGCGTCAAACACAGCCCCCACCATGCTGGCTGTGACAGCTGCCTCAGTGGCAGCGGCCCGAGCAGCTGCGGCATCGGCAGCAGCTGCTGCAGTCAAGGTCAGGGCCTCACTGCCAGGGGGGAAGGCGCCCAAGGGGCTGGTGGCGGCAGGGGGGTAGGTGCCAGCAGCCCTGTGTCCCTGTCCCACTGCCTGCCAGGGTGACGGCGGTGATGCAGCCATGGCAGCTGAGAGCGCCAGGGGCAGAGCCGCCTGCGTTGCTGCTACAGCCTCAGTAGATCTGGAGCCGTGCTGCAAGCCAGCCACGCGGGCAGCAGCAGCCATGGCCTCTGCCGAAGCCATGCCATGCTGCTGTTGCAGTGCTGCCAGCGCCTGCTGGGCTTGAAGCAGGTTGGATGCAGGGGGCAGGCTGGCAAGCAAACGGCCCAGGACGGCCTCAGCAGACTGCGCACCGAACACCATGGCCAACTGATCTGCAGGTGAGCTGTTAGGCAATCCTTGCTGCTGCTGCTGCGCTTCTTCACTGTTGGTGGGTCCAAACATAGCCTTGCTAACAGCCTCAGCACAACCGAGCCCCGCATGTGTGCCTGTGCCAAAGCCGGAGACGGAGGCAACCGCAGCGTCCACCACCGCTGGCTGGACCGCGTCACCCGCTGCTTGTGTTGCGGCCGAGATGAAGCGCTGCAGGCACTGCGCGCGTTCTTCACCGGAGGATGCGTGTGAGAGCAGCGCCGATCTGGCGTCTAATGCCGCAACCTCCAATGCCGCGACCTCTGGTCCTTTCGTCTCAAGCGTCAATGCGAAGAGCTCCGCGGCACTAGCTGCAGTTGCGGCGTCAAAAAAGCTGTGTGGCAGGGCAGTGACTGCGCAGGTTGCGGCGGTGACTTTGGCGGCGGGGCCAAACACGGACGTCGCCAGGCGGGCGGCCACCTGGGCTACAGACGGCTCTCCTGCCGTGACCGCAGTGGACAGCAACATGACCCCTGCGGCAGCCGCAGCTGGGCTGTCCACGCCCATCTCCTCAGCGGCTTTGCGGGCAGCCGCAGAGTGGACGAGCACAGCGTCCATGGTACCCGGTGTTGGTGCCTGCGTCCTTTCCAGCGCGGCTACAAGTGCTGGCAGCTGTGGCAACGAGGGTGTGGCAGTGTCATAGCCGCTGCTGCCTGCGCCGGCTGTGCTTGCGGCCTCTGCCTTAGAGGCAGCCAGCGCCGCGGCAATGGCAACTGCAGCCTCGGGCGAGTCGGGACCAGAGCTGGTCACCGCCAAGCGTGCTCGCAGCACTGCAGCAGGCGGGCTGCATACGCCGTGCTGCGAAACCGCAGCGGCCAGATCGCGTGCAATGTCGTCTTGATTGCTGGCAGACAAGCTCGAGTCAGGTAGGCTGGCGACGACGCGACCCAGCTCGGCCTCTGCTGACCCGGGACCCCAAATGCGCGCAGCCAACTGCGCGGCCTCCCTTGCTTGCGCGGGGTTGCAGGTCGCTGAGGGCAGCAGAAGTCCGCGAGCCAAGTGCAATGCCGACCCGAGGCCCTGGGCGGCACTGCGCTCCACCTCTGCCACGACAGCTGACATGACGTCTGCCTGTGACCACATTGCAGTCTCAACTCGAGAAAGAGCGCTTTTCACGTCCTCGGCCGGGCTCAAGGGTTTGCGTTGCAGCACCTGCCGCGCCTCGTGTGCTGCCTGTGCGATGCTGTCTGCAGCGGCGACCGTTGGTGCACGACTCGCGGTCGCAAGCTGTGCGCCAGCGGGAGAGGGGCCTGCCCCAGCAGCGTCCTGCCAAGGCCATCGCAACGAAGGCGGGGGCCCTGCACTGCCACGGAATGAGTGAGCGGGCAGCAGCAAAGCCGCTAGCGTGCCTGCTGCCTGCTGGGAAGGACCGAAGAGGGACAGGGCCAGGCGGGCAGCAGCCAAGGTCTCGGTCCAGGTGGGTGATGCCAGGGCCAGTGATGCCAGCTGGTGAGCGGGACTGGTGGCGATGTGGGCTGGCTTGAGGCTGGCAGGCCCCTGGGCCACCCTAGGACCAGCTGTGGCTGCTGCTGCTGACCCAGGCCGACGCCCAGGCTGTGATGCCCCTGCTGCTGCAGGAGCTGCTCCAGCTCCCCCACTGCTCGCCTCCCCACCGCTGGCACCGTCTGAAGGGGTCCCGGTCGCCACGCTGCCTCTTGCCTGGTCACTCACTTCCTGGCTGACTGCTGCTAGGCCGCCTGCCGCCTGACCGCTGGCTGCCACCAAGGTGTTGTAGTCTGTCAGGGCCATGCCCATTCGCGCTGCCACAGCCACTGACTCCACAGACTGCACACCACAGGCCGCCGCTGCCGCTGCCACGCTGTGCTCCACTATCGCCTGCACCTGCTGCAGGTTGGGCAGGGCGCTCACCTCACCACCCTCACCCTGACTGTTGAGCAAAGCCACAGTCGGGGCAGGACTGCTGCCACCAGCATCAGCAGCAGCAAGAGCAGCAGCAGAGGTAGCGGTGGTGGTGGTAGTGGGGTCGGCGTGAGGGTCAGTGCTGGAGGACGTGGCAGCACCTCCCACACCAGCTGCTCCTGCTACCTCCCTCAGGCCTCCTGCTGCCCCTGCCTGCCCCGGCGGCTCAGTTACACTTGCAGGCCAGATTCCTCCAACCGGCCCTACCGCCCCCTGCCTGCGGTCTTCACTGCTTCCTCGCCCATCACCCCTGGGCTGGCCTGCTCCAGGCCAGCCTCTGGGTTGCGGCAGCAGCCTGCTCAGTTGCTTGCCCATGCTCTGAGACTGCCCTGCCATGCCGTTGTTCCACAGCCCTGGGTTGCCCACGCCCTGCTGGCTGACCTCACCGATATGCCCCTCCTGAGCTACTGCCACGCTTGACAGGCCTAACAGCTGCAGGTTACGAAACGGCGCCAAGTAGTCAATCTCAGGGCTGGATTTGCCGGTGCTGGTGCTGCCAGTGTTGGCTACTAGTACAGGGTGATGAAGCTGTGGCTGCGACTCCTGCCTGGCGTCAGCCTTGGACGCCACGCCCAGCCCCTGGCCTGCCCCGCTGGGTGCGAAGACGGTGGGAAGGGGTTCGAACTGCACCGCGCTAGGCTGGCCCGCGCCGAGCTGCTGCTCCTTGGCTTGTAGGTACGACATCAGGGCGCCCAGTGTGCGCGGCGCGGGGGACGCGGCCCCGCCGAGGCCATCCTCCGCACCGGAACCCTCCACTTTCGTTGAGCTAGCAGGTGTCACGGCGGACGGTCCCAATGCTTGCTGAAGGAAGTTGAGCAGAGCAGGAGCAAGTCCTGTAGTCATGGTCAGCGACTGTGCTTTGACGGCAGCCAGCTCCAACTGCGCGAGGCGCTGCTCGAGTGCCGGAGACAGGCCGGGAGGAGGGGTTGCGGGGGCCTCCAGGTCTTCCGCTTCGCGACTCGCCAATGCGTCCTCTAGCGCATCGAAGCGCTGCTGTAGGGCCTGCGGGAGCACAGCCACAGCACACAGCCGTGAGACGCCATGTGCAGCTGCCACGGAATCTGATGAACAGAGGACTGACACGAGTGAAATAAACAAGAGCAGCTAAGCAGGCTGATAGGAGGCTCTGGCTCGGCTATAGTAATAGATTTGCTCACTACAGAGGATGCTGAGCAGCCAGTGCCAATGGCGGGTAGGGCAGCATCAGCTGCCTATGGAGGCAGGCGTGTGAGGCAGCTGGGAAGGGTAGCGGTATTCCTGTGTGGCAGCCAGCTGTGTGTGGCAGTGTGTGTGCAGCCATCCCCACACTGTTGCCGTGTATCCGGCACGCCATTCCTGATCGCTAGAGTGGTTCTGTGGCAAGTTATGGTGCTACTATTGCATATCACTGTTTGCTTGGATGCGGTACCTGAGCTATGATGTGACATTACTCAGCCAGCACCTAGCTGTGGGACTCAATGGTAGCAAGCGCAGCATCAGCAGTGAGTAGGTGCACGCAGGAGGCCACCATGAAGGGCAGCGGTGTGTGGGGTTGCCAAGGGAGCTGACACACAGCTCGAGTCTGGTTGGACCCACAGCTCCAGGCTGGGCAACACACATAGCCAGAGGCTAGGTTTGAAGACTGACCTTGTGCAGCCCAATGATGGTGGCTGCCTGGCTGCTGATGCCCTCCCCCTGCGCCTCCACCTGGCTCTCCAGCTGGCTGCAACGCACCCTCAGCTGGGCCACCAACGCCTCCGCGGCTGCCAGCTGCAAGGCCAGGGGCACTTTTACACATGTCAAGTGTGACACACATGTGGCAAGGTTGGGGACCGACACTGCAGATTGAAGGCGTGGAAAGATGATGTTCCCTTTGAGATGTCGGTCATGAGGTCAAATGCGGTCATGAGGTTGAGCACAAATAGCACACAGATGGCGCCGTGGTAGGTCATGACATCAAAGGAGTAGGTCCAGTAGATGGGCAGGCAGGCAGGTGCGAAAGCAGGTGCGCAGGCGGGCGGGCGGGCAGGCAGGCAGGCAGGCAGGCAGGCAGGCAGGCAGGCAGGCAGGCAGGCAGGCAGGCAGGCAGGCAGGCAGGCAGGCAGGCAGGCAGGCAGGCAGGCAGGCAGGCAGGCAGGTGTGCAAGCAGGTGGGTGGGCGGGCAGGCAGGCAGAAGGGCAAGGGAGACAACACCCCACCTTTTGCGCCATCTGCTCCTCCACCTGCTGTCTCACTGCCACCACCAAAGCCTCCCGCTCCGCCTCATGCTGCCCAGCCACTGTATCCTGCTCTGCCATCTCTTTTGCCACTGCTGCTTGCTGCTGCTGCTCCTCCTCCTGCTTCTTTGCTACAGCCGACTCCAATGCTGCTTGCTGGGCCAGCCGCCTGGCCTGCTCATTCTCCGCCAGCAGGGCCTCTTGGCGATCTAAACGGGCAAGCACTCCCTGCAACTGAGCCTGCAGTGCCTCCTGCTGCTGCTGCTGCTGCTGCTGCTCCCTTTCCTTGAGCTCCTTCAGTTCCTCAAAATGCGTAGCGCTGGCTACATGCTCTTTTGCAGCAGCCAACTCAGCCTGCAGCGCCTCTTGCTGCTGCTGGCCTGCCTTCACAGCAGCCAACTCAGCGCGCAGCTCCTGCTCACGCTGCTGCTGGGCAGACAGGGCAGCTGCCAGGGCCTGGACCTGAGCTGCAAGAGCCTCGTCCGGGGGGCTGGCCTGCACCTTGGCGTCCGCCTGCTGCTGCTGCTGCTGCTCCAGCTGCTGTTGCTGCTGCTGCTGCTGCTGCTGCTGCTGCTGCTGATGTTGAGCTACCTGGGCTGCAACCATTGCTAGGATTTGCTGTTTCTGCTGCACTACTTGCTCTGCAACTGCAGCCTGGATTTGGGCTGCCACTGCCTGCTGCTGCTGCTCCAGCTGCTGCACTGTTTGTTCCATGATGGCCGCTTGGATTTGGGCCGCCACTGCCTGCTGCTGCTGTTGCTGGAAGTCGGCCACCTGCTTGGTGACAGATTCGAGAATCTTGACCCCCAACTGCTCCTCCTGCTCCTGCTGCTGCTGCCGGGTCGCGATTGCTGCCACTGCCGCCTGCATCTGCGCCCGCACACCCTCCTCCTGCTGCTGCTGCTGTGCAGCCACCTGAGCGCTGACTACCGCCTCCAGCTGTGCCACTGCTGCCTGCTGCTCTGCCGCAAACTTTTGCTCCAGGGCAGCGACTGCCACGTGCACCTGAGCCTGCACCTGCCCCTGCAGCTCCTGCTGCCTCTGCAACTCCCGCTGCACCTGCGACTCCGACTCAGCCTTCAGCCGGGCAGCAGCCTCCTGCCCCTGGCTGCTCAGGCTAGCCTGTGCTGCTGACACAGCTGCCAGCACCTGCTCCACCTTTGTCTGGCGCTGCTGCAAAGCGGACTGCTCAGCAGCCAGCGTGGCCAACTGGGACTGCACATCCAAAGTGACAGCCTGGTGGGCAGTCTGGACTGCCTGCACCTGCTGCTGCAACGAGCTGTCCAGCTGCTGCACCTGCTGCTGCACCGTGCTGCTCAGCTGTTGCTGTGAGGCTTGCGCGGCCTCCACTGCCGCCTGCAGAGCCTCACGACTCCCCCTCCCATCATCATCATCAGGGCTGGCATGTGTCACTGAGTCCTTCACAGCCTGCAGCGACGCCAGCTGCGCCTGCACCCCCTCCTCCCAGGCCTTCCGCGCCCCCTCAGCTGCAGACACCTCTGCCAGCTGCTCCTGCATGGCGGCGATCGCGGTCGCGTGCTTTGCACTGGCAGCTGCCTGCGCCTCTTGGGCTGCTGACAGGTCATGCAGCTGCGGCAGCACTTGAGTGTGGATCTGGCTGGTCAGGGCCTCCCCTGCCTGCTGCTGCGCCACTTGCGCTGCCTCGGCCGCCTCGACACGCTGCAACACATCCTGCGCTTGCTGCTGCAGCTCAGCTTGGGCTGCACTCAGGCCCTGCAGCTGCGCTGCCACTGCCTCCTCCCGCTGCTGCACGGAAGCCAGTGCTGTTACTGCGTCTTGCAGCTGTGCCTTGACCCCCTGCAGCTGCTGCTCCTGCTCCTCCTCCTGCCGCCCTCCTGCCTGGCCAACTGTCTGTGCCAAATTGGCTTGCAGAGCCAGCAGCTGTGACTGCAGGATGGCAGTCTGCTGCTGCTGAGTTGTCTGGACTGCCAGCCCTGCCTGCACCTGAGCTGCCAGGTCCCTGACCTCCTTCTCCACCTCCGCCCTTGCCTCCTGCCCCACCTGGGATTGCTGCTGCACCACACCTTGAAGGGACTGTAGCAAGCCCTGCACAGCTGCCACCTCCTGCCGCAGCTCCCCTTCAACGGCCTGCACCAGCCGCTGCTGCTGCTGAAGCAGTGTAGCCTGCTGCTGCTCCTGCTGCTGCTGCACCACTGCCTGCTGTGCTTGCATGTCGAGCACCTGCTGCCGGACCTCAGCCTGCTGCTGTGCCAATGTTTGCACCTGCTGCTGAGCAGCAGCCTGCTGTGTCTGCACCTCTTGCACCTGCTGCTGTGCTGTCGTCACCTGAGTCAGGAGCACCCGCACCTGCTGATGCACCGCCTCCACCTCCACACCATGCTGAGTTTCCATCACCTGCAGCAGCTGAACCTGGTCCTGCACCCCTGCCAACAGCCGACCCTGGCGCTCCACCCCTGCCTTCGCATCCACTGCCTCCTTGCCCAGCTGAGCCACACCAGCCTCCTGCTGCTGCTGTGCCGCTTGCAGCTCAGCCAGCTCTGACCGCACCTCCGCCTTGTCCTGCTGTGCGGCGGCCAGCCCTGCATCCAGCTGGTCTTTCAAGTCTTTTAGCGCGGCCTTGCTGCTGGTGGCGAGGTCAGACAGGGCGGTGGCACGGGCCTGTAGCTGCCGCCGCAGGTCTGTGTCCAAGCCATCCAGTTGAACTTGGGCTTCTTGGAGGGACGCCTGTAGCTGGGTGCCAGACTTGGACAACTGCTGCACCTGAGGAAGCAAGGCAAGGTGTGGCAAGGTGATGGTGGGATGAGGCGGAGGTAGGCGAAGTAGGTCGGGTCAGGTTGGGTCAGATCAGGTTGGGCCGGGTTCGGATTGCGCTGACATGTCTAGCTAACATGGCCATGAGACATAACATCGGGTTGTCTGGGTTTCGTGTCATCTGCCACGCAAGAATACACACGCTCCAACGTACCTGCTCAGACATTTGAAATGCGCGTCCGGATGCTCGGGCGGCGGCGCCTTTTGCGGCGGAAGCCTCAGCGACCGCCGCCGCCACGCCGGATCGAAACTCCTCCAGCTCAGCCAGCATCTGCGGCCGCAGTTCCCCACGCATACGCCGCATCGCCATGTCGACGATCTGCTGCTGCAGCTGCTGTCGGCGGCTGGTCGGTGATTTTCGTGGCTCGCTCTCAGCTTGCACGTCCACACCGCTGGCAGAACCGACTTTTCCATCGGGGGACAACAAAACGCCCTTGAATTCGTCATCCGGCTCTTCTGGCTCGTCAGGGCCCAGGAATGCGTCCAAGGTCTTGTCCTGTCGCAGGACGTTAGCGAGCTGCTCCTGGAACGCAACTAAGCGGGCATCAAACGACTTCTGCTCCTTGCTGCACACGCCCAAGGCATCCTGCAGCCAGGCAGGCCAAGCACCAGTGTCGAGCTTGGCATCAATTGGTGCGAACCACAGCCAGGGTTAAGGAGACCCAAGTCCAATTGACCCACTGAGGGGCTACAGACCCAACCAATTCACCAACCCAACCCAACCCAACCAACCCAACCAACCCATTTCCATGGACAAAATGTACCTTCACGCTCGCCTTGTCCCTGTGTTGCTCCGTGGCCTATCTAGGCACCACCCCTGGTGCTGGACAGGCAAGGCAGGGAACTGCTAACGTGTGGCTGGTCTCACCCTGAATTGTTCATGGTTGTCGTCAGCCCACTGCTTGTTGCTGACCACCTCTGCAGCAATTTGCTCAATACGCTCCCAAAGACTGGCCAGCTGCAGCAGGGGCACGGCAATCGCACGCACGGACGGCGTGATAGCAGCAGCAGCTGCTGCTCATGGCGGAGACAGCACAGCATGACTGGGAGGCAGGTGGGTTCATCATGTGTGGCCGCACAGCCATGCAAGCAGGCACGGGTGGCAGAAATAGCCTGCAGCTTGGGAGGGGAGTAGGGAGGATGGAGGGGAAGGGCTCTGTACAAGGCGAGTTGGGAGCATACTGCCCGCCCCCGCCCACCCACCCACCCACAATCTTAATCCTCACTGCAACGCCACCCTGCCCCTGCACCCCACTCTACTCACTCTCTCTCACACTCCCTGTGCAGCCTTCTTGCATTCTACCCTTGCTGTCACTGTTGCTTAGGGATCCCCTCGTCACTGCAGCCCCCCACTCCCCCCACCAGCCAGCCCACCACCACCCTCAACAACCCTCCCTGTGCCACCCCACGCGCCCCCCAGCCCTCACCCACCCTAGCCCCCAGCCCCCACCCCTCCCACCTGGCCCTCCAGTGCCGTGATCTTAGGGGCCAGCAGCCAGCCGCCACCGGCATTGAGGACCCCAGGACCAGCCATCCCTCTCTCCTCCGCTGGCTGCCAGGCAATAGGCTGGGATGGTCCGCTGTTGCGCTCCCCCTCCAGCCCCGGTGCCCCAGCCAGGGACGTGAGCGCTATGGAAGGGGCCGGAGGGGCTGGGGGGGCCCGGGGCTCGCCTCGGCGGTCCGTCCAGCTGGGTAAGCGGGATTTGAGGCTGGCAGGTGGTGGTAGGGGGTCAGGGCGGTCCTGGTGGGCAGGGAGGCAAGCAGGGGGTGGGTGGGCTGGGGTAGGGAGGGGGCAGGTACTCTAGCTTCACATGTGAAGGGCATGAGCGTGTACATGCACTAGGTGGTGGTGTGCAGCACCCCCAGTGGCCATACCAGCAGGCCAGCCAGCGCTAGGAGCTGGGCGCGGCCCTGCTGGGCTTAATGCGGGCAGCAGTAGAGTCTGGGGCGCTGCAGGGGGGGGCTGGACCTGCCACCCCCCCCCTCCCATCAGGCGTGTACATGCACTGAGTGGTGGTGTGGGGAGCGGGGAGGCACATGGGGTGTGGGAAGGCAGTGGAGATGGGCTGCGTATGCTCTTAGCAACATCAGTAGAGAAGATTATCAGAACATATCACGCGCCCTTCGCGAAACGAGCGTGCCCTTGATTGCTTCGTGTCTGTCCGTTGTTGAATGGACAGACACGAAGTCACACCCAGTGGATGCCCAGAGTAGCAGCGGCATCAGCATCAGCACAGAGGCAACCTTGCAGCTGACCTCTTCCCTTCACTGCCTGACTACCTGTAACCTCACTGGGCTGAGCTGCTTGAGGTGTAAGCTGGTAGCTAGTAGCATGCGGATGCTCTGGTCTTCACGAGGTGAGTCGGACTCTGCTCTTGCCCAGAGCATTAGAGGAGGCATTAGGGATGAGCGGAGAGGGCACTCTGACACATACCGAGTAATCCTTGGCCTGCTTTGCCTTGTATGTGGCTGTCTCCAGCTCCGGCATGTCCTTGCCGGCGGTCGCGACTGCCGGTCCCACGTCAAGCGGCACTTCCAACTTTACTTGTGCTTGAGACGACCCTCCTGCTCGCGATACTCGACCTTGCTTAACGGCCAGCGGAGCAAGCCTGGACTTGGGCGCGGAGGTGCGCTCAGGCGAGCTGGTATGTGCAGTGCGTTGAGATGGAGGGCTGGAAGCGTCGGCACCAAGTTTGGGTCCTTGATATCCCACCAAACTCGGGCTGGTCGGTGAGGCGCTACTCGACCCAGGGCTCGGCAAGCCCTCTTTTGCCTTTACCGGGCGGGGCTTCGCCCGAGCTTCGGGGGGCGCGTCTCGCGGCTCGGCATCATCCGGTATCTTCAGCGTGGGTGCCTTGCGGCCGACTCGCTGTTGAAGGAACGGGTTGTTGTCCGCTACAGCATGGTATCCATTGTCGTCAAGGTCCCCGGTGAACACTAAGCGGTCCACATCGTCGCTCTCCTCGCCATCGTCTTGGCCGTCCGTGCTCTTAGCAACTGTTTTTTTGGAGTTCAATGGCGGGCCAGCTCCTCTTCCGGCTGAGGTTTTGTTGTCACGCTTTGTGGTTTCATGAGGGGGTTCCAGCTTCAGAGTCCAACACTCTGCATGCACATGGCAGGTCGCAGTTTTGAGTCTGTGGGTTATGAGACATGGCAGAGAACTTGTGTAATGCTCTGCATGCATAAACATATTGTATCATACTCAAAACGGGCAGGGCAGTAAGAATACGATAAGCCAGAAGGCGCCCTGCGAAGTTCAGGTTCAGGTTCAGGTTCAGGTTCAGGTTCAGGTTCAGGTTCAGGTTCAGGTTCAGGTTCAGGTTCAGGTTCAGGTTCAGGTTCAGGTTCAGGTTCAGGTTCGGGGCCACTCTCTGGAGCTGGCCCATCGCCAGCCAGCCCCTTACCTTCAAAAGCAGTGGGTGGCTGCCAATGGCAGTCCAGGTCCAGTTGTACCTGCAACAGCCAGTCAACAGGCCATGTCCAGTGTATATATGCAGCAGTAGGTGAGGCATACATGGCGTGGCAGCCATGTGATGGAGTGCAAGGGACCTGCATGGACTAAGCTGAGGTAAGGTTGCATGACTCATTGCTGCAAGGGACCATACAACTAGGCACAATGAGCTAGCTTGAATGCCACATGTCAATGCCAGAGCTGCGACAAACAAAGCGCACCGCATATGGAGCTCACACGGGACGTGCTAAGTTTTGAAGTGCTGCACCGCCTAGTATGTACAGAGGCGCAACTATGCCATAAGGAATGACAACTGCAGACGTTGCTGCTGCCACCTCCTCAACTACTCTAGGTTTGGTAACCTTGAGGGGGACCGCTGAGCTGCATGCTGGTTTGTGAGCCTCTTGCACAGTGGTTTGTGCGCCCTGTGCAACCTGTCATCAGCTTACACCAGTGCATGTCAGTCATGCCAACTCCAGGCTATAGCCCTGTCACAGGGGTCAGGCAGTAGTGTAGGTGGAAGGCGCACATGCCACATGCATGGGAACAGAACTCCACACAATCAAGACACCACTCCTAGGGAGGGGCCCTGGCTCTGCCTGGTCGGGCCAATGAGGGAAGTGCTGCTTTGTGGGTTATAAGTCCATACAGATAAGACAGACAAGTGAGCAAAGACAGACAAGTGAGTCCAGACAGACAAGAGACAAGTGAGACAAGAGACAAGTGAGACAAGAGACAAGGGATTCTTCCTGATTGGGCCCTAGAGAAAGGTGCTGAAGCTTGACTCAACATGTCATCCCTCAGGCCAGCACTCCAGGTTTGGCATCTGGCTTCCTGCCAGCAGAAGCCCATGCAAGCATAGGGTCAACCACTGGCTACAAGGCATATGGCACTGCATACTGGATGGTGGAAGGGCGGGCATGTTCAGTGGGTACCCATTGGGGTCAAAAGGTGTGGGGGGCACATATCAGCAGAGGCCCAGGCAAGCAGATGGCTGCTGGTCATGGCACAGAAACCAGTGTCATGTCAACCAGTGTCATGGCACAGGAACCAGAGGCCAGTGTGTGTTGGGGAGAGGCACTCACTGACAGTTGGTCTCTGAGCAGCGGCAAAGGCCGCACAGCCAGCCCCACTGCGGCCACCGGGGTGTATAGGTCCACCATGATCTCTGATGCGATGGCAGCCAACACCTTAGGAACCAGGTCAGGTCAGGTCAGGTCAGGTCAGGTCAGGTCAGGTCAGGTCAGGTCAGGTCAGGTCAGGTCGGGTCGGGTCGGGTCAGGCCAGGTCGGGTCGGGTCAGGCCAGGTCAGGCCAGGTCAGGCCAGGTCAGGTCAGGTCAGGCCAGGTCAGGCCAGGCCGGGTCGGTGGAAGGCCCAGGTACGCCTCACCTTGCAGAAAGTAGGGTAATCAATAGCCAGTGGCCCTTCGTATGCTTGAGGGCGGAATGCTGCCAGGACGTTCTTCAGTCCGGACTGCGACAGGGATCCTGCAAGCCATGCAGCAGCAGGTCAGTGCTTAGCGCCTGGCAGTAGTAGCTGCCCAGCAGCTGGCAACCTCTCTGGTTCTTCTGTGTGCACCTCTTCCTCTTGCTATTCTGGACATTGGCATGGTTCGAGCAATGGGGTTAGGAGGGTTGTTGCTACCGATGCTGTAAGCACGCATGGAGAGGGTGCATGCTGTGTGCACGCATGGAGAGGGTGGTGGGATCAGGAGCCTCCGCTCAGGGTACTCTGCTGACATGCTTTTCTGCTCCATCTCCACAAGCATTGAGCTGTCTGACCATGTATACACTTAACCTCCACCCTGTTGTTTGCTGCTGACTTTGTT
Organism: Haematococcus lacustris; assembly: GCA_030144725.1. Taxonomy (NCBI): domain Eukaryota; kingdom Viridiplantae; phylum Chlorophyta; class Chlorophyceae; order Chlamydomonadales; family Haematococcaceae; genus Haematococcus; species Haematococcus lacustris. The sequence continues at coordinate 6,302,789 of JASKMD010000003.1, forward strand.
TCTTGCCGATGCGACCCTGCTCATTACCCTGTTGTGTGCGCAGCCCACCATACTGACTGCCTGCACAACCCCAGCCATCTACTGCCTGCCTGCACAGCCCCACTCCCACTCCTGCTGCCAGCCTTCCTGTCCCGCTCCGTACCTTGTGGCTCCATGCAGCCAGCGTCTTGGCAGATCCTCAACAGCTGTGCCTCACTGAGCTGTCCGCGCACAGAGTCAGAGCCCCCAGGCGCCAGCTGCCCGCTGTATTCCTCAAAGGCCTGCCGCAGCGCCTGGCTCACGCTCAGCCGCTTCTCTGCAGACCAAGGACCAGGCAGTGAGGGTGCCCTGCGCACAGTCTGGGTGCGGGTTGGCCCTAACCCTTGCCTTGACTGCTGGCATGGCCATGTCGCCTCCTTGTCTTGTATGTATGTATGGAGTGGTCTAGCTCTTGCCTGTCTGTATGGGGTGGTCTAGCCTGCCTGGGTGTACCCCTACCCCTGCCTTGACTGCTGGCATGGTCAGTGGGATTGACGCGGCTCAAAACGTCTGCCTCGTCAGCCAGACTTCATACAGACAAGTCATGCTATTCTGCAAACAATATACAAGGTGCAGGCCCCAGGTACGAGACTGCCACTTAGACATATCATTGCCTTGACTGCCATCATAAGCACCCCTGTCACATTTGCCTGGCACTCTGTCTTGTCTTGTCTTGTCTTGTCTTGTGTGTCTGTCCAGTCATGGCACAAAAACACCCATACCAGCTATATATGAGCAATGACAAGCAGCAGCAGCGGCAGCCGCTGTAACAGCAGCAGAGGCAGCAGCAATGGCAACAACAGCAATGGCCCAAACCGCATACCCGGTCCACCTACCAGCAAGTTGAGGCAGCTGCAAGTGCACCAGCTCGTTGTGTAGCTTGACGAGCTTAATGCACAGCTCCATGAACCTGCCTTGGGTCACCTGCACATGGTGTGGCTCAAGGTGTGACCAGCTGGGTGTGACAACCCCTCATGACATGACCCCTGCTGACCGCTGCCCCTTCCTGCCCCTGCTGACCCGCTGACCCTTCCTGCCCCTGCTGGCCCGCTTCCCCTGCTGCCCCTTCCTGCCCCTGCTGACCCGCTGCCCCTTCCTGCCCCTGCTGACCCGCTGACCCTGCTGCCCCTTCCTGCCCCTGTTGCCCCGCTGCCCCTGCTGCCCCTTCCTGCCCCTTCTGACCCGCTGCCCCTGCTGCCCCTGCTGCCCCTGCTGCCCCTACCTGCCCCTGCTGCCCCACTGCCCCTTCCTGCCCCTGCTGGCCCGCTGCCCCTGCTGCTCCTTCCTGCCCCTGCTGCCCCTTCCTGCCTCTGCCTGCTCCTGCTGCCCCTGCTGCCCCGCTGACGATCCCATCCTCACCTCCTGATGAGCCAAATCTTCTGTCAGGTGCAGCTGGTCCCCTGCAAGGACAACAAGCAGACAATTAGGCAATACTCACATCTCATGCTTAGGACTTGCACAGTCACACATGTGAAGCAGCAAACCACCTGGCACATACCATGCCATCTGCTGGTGGTGGTGGTGGTGGTGGTGGTGGTGGTCTCTCTTCTAATGGTGGTGCTGGTGTTGGGTGTGGCGGTGAAGCCGTGATGCATGCTACTTGAAGAACAAGCATAGACACGTGTGCATCGAGCAAGCGGTCCATGCGCAGTGAGCCATGCCAGACAAGTTGGGCCACGCACCGATGAGGCCGCCATCAATGCCCAGCATATAGCCCACCTGCACATCACAGCAGCGCTCCCATAGCCTCATTGCAGACTCGCTACCGACTCAAGTTAGGTACTTTCACATATCCCAAAACAGCTCCCATAGCTCTTACTAGCTCTCACAGCATCACCAAAACAGCTGCAGACCCAGGGCTTGCCGGGGCCCCTCTACATCTGAGGTAGGTCGTAGGAGCAGGCTGCGCCCCAGGTCGAACTTCCTCCCTTACTGCACGCCGGTTCTCACACCGGAGTCGTCTGCTTCTTCTTCTTCTTTTCCAAGCAAATGCACTTTGTGAGCTGGGACTTGCGGAGCTCAGACCTGCTGCACTGCATTGCCCCTGGAGCCACTGGACAGGGCTGCCCCTCACATGCTCCAGCACCTCCATAGAGCCACATAAGCAGACGGGGCATTGTGGTGATGGTGGGTTCAGGCCACACCAGCTGGGTACCCCCAGCACATCAGGTGCAGGACCATCTGGAGCGGCCAGCCTGCAGCCTGTGCTACAACCGAGTTAGCTATGACAGCCAGTCCTGCTGCCCCAAGCTGCTCTTAAGGATTGCGGGGCTCATGGCTACCCCTTCACCGGCAGAGCTGGCTGCAGTGCGGCTGGCAGCAGTGGGGATGGCAGCAGACTCACACCTCTACTACTCACACCCAGGTTTATATTCGGTGGTGGAGGGCAATGGGGCGCCTAGGGCAGCTGTGCTGACCGGCCACTGCTGTGCACCAAAAGCCGCAAGGCTGAGGAGGCTGCCTGGAGCTGAAGGGCAAGAGCAAAGGCAAGGCTGCCAAGCACCACCCCCCACGTGTGCTGAGCCCGACGCCAGCCATGTGCACCAAGCCCAAGGGCAAGAGAAGAGGCAAGGCTGTGCAGCCCACCCACCACAGGACCACAGCCTGGCAGGTGGCTGGACCGGGACTGCAATGCAGCGCTGAACATGCAGCACATTGGGGAGAGCAAGTGGGTGGTGGAGCTGAAGCTGGGCTGGGCTGCCTGCACTGCCTGCCCAAAGCAATGAGTACCTGGACCTAGGCTGCCAGTGCCTGTGAGCCCGCATGACTGGAGTTCAGGAGCAGCAGCCTGTAGCACAGCATGCTAGGCACTGTCTGGTTGGCATAAGCCCACTCTGTACTCCTGTTCAGAGCCCTACCTGGAATATCACTGCCATCATGCCCTGGCTGGCCATTTGCCTGCCCTGTGTGGCTCGCCGGATGGCAGCATGCCACAGGGACATAGCTTTGTCGCTGATGCCGTCCAACACATCGTTCCTCAGTACAAGCTTGGGGGGCATGCTTGCGAGTCCTGCGAACCACATGTGTGTATGCGCATGGTTGTTGGCTGTGGGAGGAGATGCCACTGGCTCTTAGCCTTGTTTTGTCGATACAAACTCCCGCCCACCCTGGTTTTACATCGATGGCCTTGCTTGCCTTTACGGGGTGCTCAACAGGTTATGCAAACAGGTCGCTGGGAGGTGGCTGTGAGCTCGCGGGGATGCACCCATTCTGGTGATTTTGTACCCAATTGCGCCGCACACCAGAGGCCACGCTAACCCAGAGGCTACGCTGCGCAGCGTTAGAGAGTCTGTTTTGTGTATATTCATTGCACATGGGAAGGGGTAGGGTGCACGCATGTGTGTGTGGTGCACAACGGACTGGCAGTTGTACTGTAAATGTACCAGTGGCAATACATCTTGGCGGCTGGCAACAGATTGTGGGCACTCATTGACTCGATGGCGACCTCACCGTTCACGCACCGGGCATCCGGCGATGAGGGGACTTGGCAGCAACCTGTAGGCAAGTAATAAGCATTGACTAGCCCTGCCTCCAGGATGAATAGGGTGGCCTTGTGCTAGCCAGATTGGTCTTCGACGGGCGATGACGTTAGCTTCATATTGCTTACAAACGAAGACAAGCGAATGTAGCCGGGTGCGAGGTACTGCTGTTTTTAAGACACGTTCCTGAGGAACAACAGAGAGGCTGCGGGCTTCTTATCGTAAACTCGTGAGAACAAAAGTACAGGTAAAGGCACAATGCACAGACCCCAGACACCATGTCCAGCATGAGGACTAGGCTAGCAAGTGTTTTATACTAGCACAAGCTATGCCCATCACAATTCAGCGCTACTGTCCTATGCTACCCAATCCACATCACGGTCCAAAGCTCAAGGTGAGGTCTTGCAAGGTTGGCGTACAAGAAGGGCCGACCACGGCTTATGCCAGGTCACTCATGTGACAGTGACTGGCTGTGCACAGGCCATGCATGTCGAGCAGCAGAGCTCCCCTGAGGGCTCGTAGACCTGAGCGGGAGGACCCTGGGTCGACCATTGCCTCCAGGCACAATCGCGGCATAGCACATCTTCACAGTGGTGGGAGCAGGCCACCCCATAGGCGGCAGCTCCTTTCTTGATGCACACCAGCACCCCGGAATAGGGTTCAAGGTACAAGGGTGGGAGGGTGGGGCTGCGCTTAGTGCGGCGGGGGGTAGGGGTACGGGTAGGGGTACGGGTAGGGCTGCTGTGGGGCGGGGTAGGTTACACGGGTCACGGTGGTGGTGGTGAACAGGCCTTCATGCACAGTCCGCTGAACCAGGGGGGCGGGGGGAGGGGGAGCCCACACCTGCAGTAGACAAGCCTTGGCCCTTGTTGTGAACAAAGCTGCTAATCACACTTGTGTGCATGTGTGCATGTATGTATGTCAGTGTACGCACATATGTACAAACATATACAAATACAAACACATGTGCTCGCAGCGTGAAAGTGACTTGGACAGGCCTTTGGAGAATCCTCCATGGGGAGGTGTACAGTTACTATGCTGCTAGCTGCATGCTTAGCCTCTTAGCACGTACGTAAGGAGGCAAGCAGTGTGACTCTATAACAGAATAGTATGTGCAGTACAATGCAATGAAGTGCAATCAATGCCATGAGCAGTATTTGGCAATGTGTGCTGTGCTCACCCAAACCCAAACCCAAACCCTGGCTCTGACATAACGCTGACCCTGGCCTGGACCCCAACCCTGACCCAGACCCAGACCCTGGCTCAGACGCAATCAGTGGCAATCAGTGGCCTAGTCTGCTGACCCAAGCAGTTTGCCGCACCTGAGGTGGGTATTGGGGATGAGCTGGGTAAGAGTAAGGCTGGGGGTAAGGGTAGGCGTGTGGTCCGTTGGGGTAGGGCTGGGCAGGGTAGGGCTGCGCTGGGTAGGTGGTGTGCGGGTAGGGCTGGGCAGACCCAACAGGGGCCGGTTGGGGCTGGGTAGGATGGGCCGCCGCTGCTGAGGGTGCAGGGGTCAGTGTTGAAGTTGAGGCAGAGGATGGGGCAGTCGCTGATGCTGCAGCAGGGCCAGGGGCCGGGGGTGTAGCTGCGCCTGGGGGCTTGTAGTCAAAAGGCTCTCTGCAGGTCCACAGGGGTCATTACACCGTACAGCTTGAGCACCGCGGTCCATTGCAGGCAGGCAGGCACAAGGCGTGAACAGGTTTCACGACATGCTGGGGCAGGAAAGGGGACGGGTCTGTGGGACAGGGGCCGGGCATGCATACGATGTGGGGACTTACATTTTGGGACAGCAACTATCAGAGCTTTGAACACAGCGTGAGTGACGATGGTGATGCTCCTAGTGGTGCTGCTGCATCTTGCCCACTCACATCGTGTACTCGTACTGTCCCGATATTGCACCAGCCTTGCCTTTTTCCTGAGCCGCAGGCGGAGGACCTGCGCGGCCATGACCATCCTTTCTGCGGAGGACGAACCCTGGCGAATCATCCAGAGCCACCACGCACCCTGGCTCTGAAGGGGTGTGCTTGAGTTCGCAACAGCGGAAGTAGCGGGCGAACTGGGCACGGCAGGGGAGGTGGAAACATCGCTAGGCGCGCTACCGCCGTAAATAAGAGGCCGCTGATCAAAGCCCATACTTGACCACACGACACAGCAAGGTAGCGACCTGACACAGCGCACCTCACATGTTGACAACATGTTGCATGATTATCGCTCATGTTACGTGGTCTCAAAGGAATGCCGGGAGTCATCGGCTGCTTTAACATTTGCTAGGCCCGTCAAACTAAAAGGGGTCAACTAACTCTTGTCCTGTAGCATTTCCCATTCGTCACATTCATCAGAGCATGTCTGGCCAGTGGCCACCCTCATCTGTGAACCACTCTTGAACCCAAGCTCTCTTCCACCGCTCTGGGACCACGTGCCTACGTGATGCTTACATTGCAGTCCCAATAGGGGTCGCCTGGGTAGACTGAGGACGATCTGGATAGGATCTGGCAGGCAGGCGACTGCCAGCTAATAGTGATCATGTATGAGGGCTAGCCATGACCGGCACCGAGTAGTGTTAACCTACAAGCCTGAGATGGGTGTATGGCTGGCATACCTATGGCTACCACCCTGCCCCGCCTCTACCATAAGCACTCAGCCCACTGCCACCAGTTGGTCACTACACTGCCATCAGGGCCATTAGGCTAGTAGGCCGATGTCAGTCCCTCCAACACCCAGGCTGTGGGCATGGTGCCGGCCTGCTGGGCGTCAGCATGTGGGCCGACCCAGTAGCTGACTGGCCGCAGCTCGCCCCCCTCGGCCTCATGAGGCTTGAGCTTCAGCGTCAGGTGGGCGGCCTCTTGGCGAGGAACTGCCAGAGTGTCAGCTGCAGCGGCGCCCACCTGCTCCTCTTGACACAGTTGCTGGTACAGCACAAGGTCGCTGAAGTGCAGCAGACCCACCATAGCGTTCATTTCAAGCACCACCAGCCGGTACCTGGGTGGCAGTTGACAAGGCTGGGTGGCAGTTGACATGGGCTGGCTTGCCCAGCGCAACCACGTAGCCTGAGATGACGGCAGTGCTAGACGTGGCTGTCCTGCTGTCACGTGCCTGCCCCACGGGTCGCTCAAGCTCTCACTCACCGGGCGGCAGAGATTTGGTTGCCTAAGCAGAACTGCATCAGGGGGGCCAGCCGGTCTGGGAAATGAAAGTTAATGACGCGATGCAGCACGACCCAGCTTCCAGGTGAGGTCTCCGCATGCACCTCCCAGCTGCGGGGGTCACCCCGCATAAAATTCCCACCACTGCGCATGCTGTACGCCTTCAAAACGAATGGCCTGCATGGCATTATGATGCCTAGCGCAGAATGAGCTGGCATCGCTGTTGGCGCCAAGGCTCATCCGTGCCGGCACCCTGCGGAAGCTCACCTTGTGTGCGTGTACACCAGCTCCACCTCCCCATCCGGGTATTCTCGCCTAAAGGAGATGGTGTGCACATGATCGACGTTGAGCAGCGGCGTCTTTGCCGGCCGTACCACTAGCAGGCCGCGCGTTTCCACGGCGGCGTCGGGATCCGCTAGGTTTACCTGTGGCGCCATCAGCAGCTCCACGGGGTGGTCGTACCTGCAGCCAGCCGCCCTTGCACGCTTCAAGGCTGTGCATTGCACCTGCCTAGGCACCTTCTCGAGCTCGACCCTGCGCCCTCACCTCAACTTTTCCTTTAAAGGCAGGTGGCTGGATGGGAACACCAACCAACTGAAAGGAAAGTGCAGGTGCTCTGCCAACCACGCACCAGTTGGCAACCCGCCCAGGGCCTAACGTCCATCCCAGTACGCCCCCCTGCACCGCTGTCAGCGCTGCTCCAGGGTGGCCGCCGAAGCCTGGGTGGGTGGGGACAGTCACCTCCAGCTGGGATGGGCTGGCCCACTTCACGCCATACTCTGGCGCCAGCTGGTAGCCAGAGCCCTTGGCGGCTGCTGCGTCGACGTTGCTGTTGTAGGCCGACATTAACACCACCACCTGGTGCTGGCGCAGCGCCTCAACCCGGGCAGGCGTGCGGGTGAAGAAGGCCACGCCCCCGACCTGGCGTGACGGTTGAGCAAGGGCGATGTAAGGGTATCAGTTTACAGCCTTGCCTTGGTGTTTCATCGCCGTACCTGAATAGATCGCGAGGCGCAGCCCGCCGCCACCGCCGTGAATTCTAGCATGTACTTCCGCGCAGCCACGGGGTGGGCAGTTTGGAAGCGCTTCGTCTCGCCATGGTTGGTGAAGTATGTGTGCGTGCGCGAGTCCACCACCACCCAGCTCTCTGCGGCGAACAGGCGGGCGGGCGGGCGGAGCACACGGGCGTGAAGGGAAGCTGAGGGTCTTCAGGTCAGGGTCTGGGTTGAGGCTGTGGAGATAGGGAGAGCAATGGCCTTGCCTGAGCTTGACAGCCACGCCTTGAGCGACCAGTCCCGTGGCGTGCCATTGAGGTGGCTGTGGTAAGAGGAGAGGGCATAGGTCTGGGAGGTGATGGTGTATGCCTCGATGACCACCTCCTGCTCGTGCTCGTACACCAGAATGGAGGTGTTGCCAATGCCACCACCGTCAATGTCCACCCAGCGTGTTTGGTCGCTGCCATCAAAGGCAAAGACGGGCGGGGCATCCTCCATGGCGCAGTTGCCGCCACTGCCACCGATGTGACCCCCACCCAAGGGGTACAGGCCTTCAGGATAGTGCACCTGCCGGATAGGGAGGGGCAGTGTGGAAGGTAGGGGTGGGAGAGGGATAGGGAGGGGCGGTGTGGAAGGTAGGGGTGGGAGAGGCATAGGGAGGGGCGGTGTGGGAGCAAGGGGGTGGAGAGGGATAGGGAGGTCCAGTGTGGGGTATGGGCCATAATAGCACTTGCTCCAGCAGAGCGTCAGGTTGTAGGTGTATGCCATCATCACAATGCACGCAGTGTTGGCATGTACCTGTCCAGCCAGGACAAGCCATGGACCACTGACCAGGCTACTCAGCACATACCCTGGGGGCACTGCCACTCACATTGATGCTCAGAGAGGCAGCCACCTGCCCAGCAGCCAGACCATCTGCAGTGTCAGTGATCCGCAATCGAAAAGCCTTGCAGGCCGGCGCAGTGGCAGGCAGCAGCAGAGGCTGGGCAGGCAGGAGTCCAGCCTGGCCGGCCTGCACCTGGTGCAAAAGCACCCATTTGGGCGGCTGGGCAGCGCGGCTGACGTTTGCTGTGTCGGTGTCGTTGTAGCCCAGGAAGTGGTAGTCCTGCAACGTCTCAGGGGAAGGTCCGGGCCAGGCAGCCAGGGGCTGGGCCTCCACCACCCAGCGCTGGGCATTGACACGCACATCCACTGACTTGAGCTCCACAGCAGGCATGTCGCCCGGCACCACCCACTCTATCCAGCTGTACTGCAGAGGGCCACACCTAGGGGACAGGTGGCAGGTGGCATGGCAGGCACTGCAGGTAACATGTCAGGCGTGCAAAGGAAGGACAGGATGGACAAGCACCCTGGACAAAAAACCTGTGGTTGGCTGCCGCTGCTGCGCCGCCGCTGCTGACGGTGATGATGCTGTTAGTGCTGGTGCTGGTGCTGACGGTGCTGCTGCTGTGGGTGATGACACACTGCGCTGTAGCTCACCAGTGGCTGAAACCAAGCGTGCCCATGCGTTCCCCAGACGCCCGCCAGTACCCCTTGCCCTCTGCCACAATGTTGGCCCCTGCAGACCCAGGCAGTGCGGGCGGACCCAGGCAGTGACAGGCAGGCGGGCAGGTGGGCAGGTGGGCAGGCAGGCAGGTGGGCAGGCAGGTGGCAGGTGGGCAGGCAGGTGGGCAGGTGGGGTGGCAGGCAAGCAACCCCAGCATTGCTGCCTTGAGTGTTGGAGTGCGGCTGCACGGCACCCACCAGTGGCTGCATCGTAGAAGAGCAGGGGCTGGCACATGTACTTGAAGCCCTCGTTGAAGGTGTCGCCAGTCATGCCCATAACCCTCAGCCGGAACCTGTGAAGCGCGGCAAGTGGTGGTGGGGGGCTGCCAGGGCAGTCCTGGGAGGTCCTGCGCGGGTCATCTCACCGCCTGCTGGCCAGCGTCTTGACCACAGGCACCTCATTGAGCTGCAGGGAGAAGCCGTCTTCACTGGTGCCTGGCTCCTGCACACGAGCACGCAAAGCTGCAGCCGGGGAGGGGAGCCGGGGAGGGGAGGGGGAGGGGGCGGGGGACAGTACTGCTTACAGTACAGTACTTGTATCATTGGCAGTCAGCCAGCTGAATAAACTAGCGATGTTGAGCACCTGCCGCCCCCTTCTGGAAACAGCCAAACATGGACGTGGGCATGCAATGCCGTAGTGTACCAAAGTACCCCCCAGTTCTGCATTGCATTGCATGATGTACACTTGCTGGCCAGGAGTTGAAGCCATGATGTACACTACACTGTGCTGTTGCCTGAGGTGCACCTCAGCTAGCGTCTCCCAGCCATTGCTGCCCTCCAGCTGCCCGAAGTACAGCCAGTTTGGCCAGTTCACCTGCAAGTATGCCACAGAGGATAGAGGCAGGTGCAGACCAGACATGGTAGGGGTGTAGTGAGGCGTGCTGAGAGTGGTTGCATGTGCATCATGTCCTACTCAATGTGGCAGACCCCCCACACCTTGGGAGCCTCATCGCAGAGGTCCCGGTACACTGCAGCAACATGGCACGCAACAGTAGGGGGGAGGGGGAGGGGGAGGGGGAGGGGGAGGGGGAGGGGGAGGGGGAGGGGGAGGGGGAGGGGGAGGGGGAGGGGGAGGGGGAGGGGGAGGGGGAGGGGGAGGGGGAGGGGGAGGGGGAGGGGGAGGGGGAGGCTCGCACCAATGTCTTGTCCAGGATGTTTTGTACCATACTTCGCTGCCACAGCCACAAACTCTTGCTGCACTCTCGCCTTGTCCTCAGCAGTGGTCTGCTGATTGTATGTGAACTGGAACACGTCACAGTGTTTGCCTGCCTCCAGCGCCAGATTGGCCTTGAACTGTGTGTGGCCAGGATAGGAGCAACCCATGAGCCAGACCGCAACACACGACCTTGCTCTCAATTGCGATATAACTGTGTGCCTGGTGTGCCTGGTGGGCACCTGCGGCAGCTTGGCACCCCAGCGGCGATTGAACCTGTCGTCGGTGATGTCCATCAGCACCATGGCCATGCGGGTGGAGGGTGTAAGCCTGCGGGCTCTTGTCACCATGGCTTCGAATTCCTGGTTGCAAGCAATAGAATCCATCCAGTCCTCGTTGATCACAAACACCACCACACGCGCCTCCAGGAAAGACTCCTGCAGCAGGTCCAACAGGCAGCATGGGGCTGGGGGTAATAAAAAGGGAGTCGGGAGACCTGGGACTGAGTAGAGCATGCAAGAGCTGCCATGTCACCCACACGCAGGTACATGGTCCAGTTGGCATTCAAAACGGCTGCAGCCCCTGTTTCTGCGCCTTCTGTACCACGTTGTCGGAAGTGGCGAAAGTTTACCGCCTTGACTGAACCAGGCACAAACCTCAGGTTCTTGGAACATACAAATACATGGGACAGACCTGCAAGGGAGGGGATGAAGCAAACCACCACAGATTGAGATTGTGCTGAGCAATTAAGACTGGCACAGCTCGCCAATGCAAAGAGGAGAAAGAATAGAAATAAAGGACAATGAAATATGACAACAGGACAATATGACGCCCCCGCCTGTAGCCCAACCTACGGGGTGAGTTGTGTAATGCGGTGAATAAAGGAAAAACTTACGGGATAAATATTGCGGTGAATAAAGGAGGTTGACAGGACAGGGTAAACGTAAACGTGATGCCTAGTTCAGCCTGAACCAAGCCATGCGCAGCAGAAGAAGAAGGCCAGCAGAAGGAGAAGTATAGGGTTTCCACAGGAGGATAGGGATACAGGGAAACTTGTAGCCCCACCTAAATTCTGGTCACCACCCAGCCAGCCTTCGACGAGCCACTGCTGTAGTGCCTCCGCCATTTCCGTGCCGCTAGACGCCAGCAGCCTTCCCAGGTGATCCGTCACATCCCCCCGATGGCCCTCAGACCCTTTGTCGAAGTCTGCCCCCGGGAAGCTGATGGCGACCTGCAGAGCCACGCGCTTCCGCCTTGATACATAGGATGAGAGCTCGCAGCACGAGCACAAACGGGATGATGCTAGCCTGATAGTCGTGGCTGCGCTCATGCCCAGACAGCTTGGACCTGCCGCCTGGCCCAACGATGTCAGCCAATGCCGGCTGCGTCCATCCGAATTGGTCTTTCATGAGCCAGGCCGTCCAATCAGACAACATTTGCCACTTGGCAGAGGACAGGTCAGGGCGGATGTCTTGCGGTGCTTCTTGAACAGGCTGCAGGCGTGTTACGTGTGGACGGCTTGGCGCGCAGCCCATAAGCCAGGCGCCTGGCTTCCTTGGCTGGCTCAGTATTGGCTCAGCGGTTGAAAGTGTCATTGCATCAAAAGAGTGTTGCCTGTTCTGGACCAAGCCAACCCAACAGCGCCGTTGCGATGGTCGTGGCCATTTTCAACATCAGGCATCTTACCGAAGCCCCACATACAGCACAGGAGGTAGCATACCGGTGCGCTCTACCGTCAATGAGTCCGACAAGCGATACCGCTACAGGGAGAACGTGGCGCCAATATCACCGCGCTACTGCTGGTTTGCTGCGATTTGTAGATTTTGCCATTGGATGACATCGGATTGCCATTGGATGACTTTGGTATGTGCGTGCTGTGTGGAGCATTGATCGCGCTGAATAAGAGCCAATAAGACCCCACCGGACAGCCGCCCCGTCGCGCCGCGCCGCGCCCCGCCCCGCCCCGCCCCGCCCCGCCCCGCCCCGCCCCGCCCCGCCCCGCCCCGCCCCGCCCCGCCCCGCCCCGCCCCGCCCCGCCCCGCCCCGCCCCGCCCCGCCCCGCCCCGCCCCGCCCCGCCCCGCCCCGCCCCGCCCCGCCCCGCCCCGCCCCGCCCCGCCCCGCCCCGCCCCGCCCCGCCCCGCCCCGCCCCGCCCCGCCCCGCCCCGCCCCGCCCCGCCCCGCCCCGCCCCGCCCCGCCCCGCCCCGCCCCGCCCCGCCCCGCCCCGCCCCGCCCCGCCCCGCCCCGCCCCGCCCCGCCCCGCCCCCAGGATCACTATTTAGGGTAGTGGCTGGGGCTGCATCTGCACGTCCTGCTGACCTGATTTGACCTGATGCAGGTGGCATCAGCTGGGGCTGTATCTCCCGCCGTGAGTAGTAGTACACCTGAAGGTACTGGTGGTGGAGTGATAGAAAGAAAGACTACGCCCTTGCCGATGGGCGTGAGTCAAGGGAAGTTGGTGCCTCGGGCCTTGCGGTCACCTTGCAAACCAACCCACTCATGTCGTCAGGTGGGGTCGAACCCGTGACCTTCCACTCGTTGCGGTATCACCCATCACCAATTGAGCCACCAACCGCACGACGGGGCGGGAGGTGGTGGAGTGACCTGACCCAGGCTGTGTGCCTTCCAGGTGGTGCAGGGAACCAGGAGAGTGTCACAGCAGTGCTTTGTACGTTGGGGTGCCGGCTGCGTGGGGGCTGGGTGGGCGTGCAAGGTGGTGCGGCAAGGCTCTTGCAAGGTGGGATGCCTCACAATCCGTCATCCATGATGAGCCAGCTAGCAGCCTGGGTGCCCTGGCAACGGAAGGGACCCAATGGCTGCTGCGCCCAGCTTGGGGCCTGCGGCATGTCCAGCTGTTTCAAGGCTACCCAGCACCCCCGCTCCCTCCCGCACCTACCCAGCCACCTTACACCAGCATATGCACCTTGCCAAGCTCGTCCCTGGGTCACCTCACTTCAAGCTTCCTTGTAGGGCAGATGGCTGGACGGGGACACCAAACCATTCCTCAGATAGGGGAAGGAGTACCCAGCTGCCCTCAATCAAAGCTACCTTCCAACAATGATCCCTACCCTTACCACGAGGATGGAGGATACGCCGGAGCTAGATGTTAATAACCAAGCTGCAGCAGCTGATTTGGATAGTGTACCCGAGCGCCCCAACGCGTTACTGCCCGCTTTGGCCCACTTTATCCATGCAGGCTCCAGAGGTGGGGCGGACGCGCCAACCCACTCAATGCGCAGCTCTGCGGATAAGGAGGACAGCAACGCACTCAAGGCGCACGCCATCTATGTGCCTGACTACTTAGGAAGTGGACATGGTGAACGGGGTGGGATGTGTGAGAACGCTGCGTTAAAGCGGGGGTTGAAGCATGAAATGTCGCAGTTCCGATAAAATGATGTACCATCGCACGCAGCTCATTGCACAGGTTACGCAGTTGCGAAAGGATCCCTCAGAGTCTGTCTCGGAATACATGCGACGAGCGCAGCACCTAGCGTCCGACATTGCCAAGACAGGCCCAGAGCTGCCCGAACAAGACATTGCATGCTTCGCGCTGTTGGGGCTGCCGAACGACTACGATGCACTGGTGGTCTCGCTCATGAACAAGCCCCAACGCATGTCTGACATCCTGCACAAGATGCAATGCCAAGAAGAGCTCATCGCAACAAGGCAGATGGCTAAAGACGAGAGCAGCAGGTGTGAACCTCCAGCAAAGACCTCAGTACAGCTGTCTCCTCCTCCTGCTTTCCTTGTGACCTCTAACTCTGCTGCTACTACCTTGATGTTTGGCATTGCGGCCTTTGTCTTTTACCAATGCTTGCATTGCCTTGTGGCGCAGGGTGCTGATCAGGACAGAGGACCTGGAGCGCCAGGCAGCTCAGAAGCGCTGCGCCGACAGCTATGATCTTGGCCACCCAGCAGGTCCTCGCTGCAGGCGTCCCTCCTCTCCTCCTCCAGCCAACCCTCATTGCCGTGACGAGCCTGCAAGGGAGGGCTGCTGGGTCCTGGCCCCTCCCAACACCTACCACCACCTCACCTGTGACGAGGACCTACTCGCTGACTACCGGCCCTTTACTCGCTACTTCATGCTGAATGGCCGAGAGGTCAAGGCTGTGGGCATTGGGCGGGCCACCATCACCACCCCTTACGCCTCGTTGTGGCTGCACAACGTCCTCCACGTACCCTCCATGACCTGCAACCTGATGAGCCTGGACGACACGCCCACAGCCACCCGCATGCATGCCAGAGGCTTGTGGGTGAAGCTGACTACGTGCAAGGGCCGCATCTTGGCAGTGTCAAGGCCGGAGCTGCACCCTGTGAAGTGCTTTGGGACGGGGCCTCCTCCTGAGCTGTATGGTGAGGAGTATGAGGTCACGGGTGGCCTGAGCGACATCAGCTGCAGGGTCACATGGACCTGGAACAGGTCCATGCCCCAGCACCTTATGTACATCAAATAGGTATCCTTAGGCAACTGCAGAAACAGTGAAACCGCCCAGTGATGCTGAAACAGGGCCATGGCAGCTGCCCTGCACTCCAGCGCTTCATGCACATCTAGACACCCCTGCTGGGGCAGTCTGAGAAGCACTGCAGTGAGAGGATGGCAGTGTGGCAGTGCAGTAGAAGGTGCAGTGTAATGTGAAGATCACTTGACCCTTGAACAGGGCTGCCTTGCCCTTGTCTTTTAGCGACATATCCTTAGGCAACAGTAGAAACAGTGGCGTTGTCTAGTGGTGCCGGAAACAGGGCTGTGCCATGCCTCCATGCCTCACATGCTGGCCTGCACTTGGGGCTCATATCTTGAGCCTGTCCATGGTCATTTGGCCGTATATGTGTATGTACACATTTGTCGCAGCACAGTGTGGCTGTGTGTTGATGCGCAGCTGGAATGCTGCCGGTGCTGCATGCATCAGCATGACTCACCTCCCCTGCCACTGCCTCACGTTCTCGTGATTGGCATATGCCTGGCATGCAGTTGTACATTTGCAGTTGTACTGCATGCTGCTATTGTGGGATTGATTGAACGAGTTGCTTTGCAGTCGTTACTGCAGTGTACATATATCTATGTACCAGCAGCTTCTCCCCAGCTCCTCTGCCAGGATGTGTGGCCCAGTGAGAGGCCCCGCCTGTGCATGTGCTGGTCTGCATCATTGGAGCAGAGCCATGAGGCGCTGTGATGCAGACATCAGCAGGAGGGCCAGGCCGCATACGGACTATTGCCCACTAGTGATCTCTAGTGTTCCCGCTAGTGGCCACTAGTGGTCCGGCTCAAATGGATGCTCTAGTGAGGGCCGAGGGGGCTGGCAGCTGTCACCAGGGTGGCGGTGCGTGCTGTGTCATGACAGGGGCCCTGCATCACCTTCCACATGTATGCAGTGGGGTGGCAGAGGCAGTTGGCGGTGTTGCCTGGTGCAGAGAGTTGCTTGATGGTAGGAGTGAGAGGAGGTGTGGGTGGGGCAGCCATGCATGGGTGGGTGTGGGTGGTGCTGCTTTGTTACGGTGGAATGAGTGACATGACATAGTAACCGTGATAGTGAGATGGTCAACAATATACGGATGAAGGGAGCACCTGACTGACCTTGCTTTGATGCCCAGCTGGGCGCATGTTTATGCCATATGAAACTTGTGTAAAACTGGAGCCCGCATACAACTTGAGTAAAAGGGCCGCGCGTTGAACAGCTTTGACCGCCCTAGAGAAGCGGCCCACAAACAGTAAACTGGAATGGTGAACTGACGCCTAATTCTGCTTGGTGCCCAAACGGACACTTTGATGTTGATAGTGTATTCAGCTGCAACGGACAATGTGCATCGGCCATCCTCCCCCTCTCCAGGGGTTGTGTGGGTCAGGGGCCCTGTTGACATTGCAGAGGCAGCGGATAGGGCGCACATCTCACGTCGCACCTGAGTCACACCCCGCACCTCACCTCGCATAAGACGACAATAAGATGATAAGACGACACACAAACATCCTCGAAATTCCTTTGCTGCATGACCACTGGCAGTGCAGAAATGCTACAACCAACTTGCCAGAGCCACCGTCCATGCCGCCATCCACACCAGCCATGCGCATGGTGAAGCATGTCACCAAAAGTGGTGTTCGTGGCTTGGGCTCGACGCCCTCACCCCGCCCTGGCCTAGAGCCGAGACAGGGCACCCTTGAGGGTTGTACTGCCGGGGGATAAAGCTGTTGGCGTGGTGCATGGGTGAAGCATGGTAGGGGCTGAAATGTTGGGCAGCATGACCAGCAATGGGTGCTTGCGCAAAAGTCCCGACACCGCCGTGCATATGCTGGCCGAGCTGCGGACCTAGACCGGACGGAGGCAAAATGCTCTGGCTTGGCCCAGCCAGGTTGTCGGAATACGCACGGTGCCAGGGAGAAGGGCCGGCTGCGGTCACACCCCCGTCATCTAAAGCAACTGCCGGGTGGTGTAAGCTGGCGCCCAGACCCGTCCCCCACATTGAGGCACCCAGCAACTGCGACTGCGCGAGCGACTGGCCTGCCGCGGCCGCGAACCGGCAGCTGCTGCGAAGCTGCGCAGCCCCCGCCAGACGCCGGTGCTGCACGCTGGTGTCCGAGCTTTCGTACAGCCGGTGCAACAGCGCGTGCCCCGCCATGAGCCGGCGCGACAGGTCCGCGGTCTCATTTGTGGGGAGCAGCAGCTGCAGTGTGCCTGACGCGCCCAGGTCAGAGTTGCTGAGGTCCAGCCTCACGGACGACGCGGAGGTCCACGCGTGCGGGAGGACTGGTGCCGACGGAGGCACTGGCGGCATCTCCGCGCCGGGCCGGCCCACTTCTGTCGTCCCGCTGGGTGGCTGGGCAGGGACGCGGGGAGCGGGTCCTGGGCTTCCTGGCGGTCCAATTGTTGCGGCAGCCATTGAGTGAGGCTCGTCCATTGCAGTGTGAGCCTCCACCCCCGCCCTGGAACCCACTCCCATACCCGTCCCTACACCTAAGGGAGAGGGAGGTGCGGCTGGCATGTTCCAAGCTGCCATGGGTGGAGTGCTCCAAATAGAGGCAGCAGCAGGCATGAGCGGAGCGTCAAAAAGGGAAGCTTGGAGGAAGGATGCCATGGGCGCCCAGCTACCAGACAGCTGCCCCAGCTCCTGGCCAGAAGGGTAAGGTAGGGGGCTTTGCCACACCTCTTCTTGCTGTTGTTGCTGCTGCTGCTGCTGCTGCTGCTGTGCTCTGTTTTGCGCTTGCACAACATGCGCATGCACCTCATCTTGATGCTGCTGCTGTTGGACTTGCCGTTGCCGCAGCGCTGCAGACCCAGCTGCCCCCCCTGCTTCCACCCCATCATCCTCACACCCCTGCTGGCAGTCTGCATGCTCTGGCTGGGGCTCGAGCCCATGACCTGCCAGGTCAGCCCCACCCAGCTGCCCACCTTCCTTGCAGCCCCCCTCCCGGCCCCCTCCCCCTTGCTGTCTCAACGTCTGACTGCTCAGCACGGTGCTGGTAGCGTTGGGGGAGAGGGCTCCTGGGCCGGCTTGCATGGCGCGAAAGTGTGAGGCAGAGGTGAAGCGGCGGCTGCCTGGCACTGGTGAGTCCCACGCCCCAGGTGCCCCCTGTTGTGGGGTGTGGAGGGCGTAGGGGTAGGCGTAGGGGTAGGGGAAGGAGGGCCTGGCGGGCTGGGGAGAGAAGGGGCTCACGCTGGCATGTGGGTTGTGGCCTAGGGCCAGCAGCATGGCCTTGCCTGCATGCAGCCACATGCAACAGCCAGGCCATGCAAGGCAGAGTGACGGCTCAAGATATAAAACTTCTCCCGGGGGCTCATGGCTGGGCACATGTCAGGTGTGTGCACATTGACTTAAATTCGGCTGAGAGGGATAAGGCAGGGGATGGATGGCCATGTAGTGAGCCATGTGCCCATGCAGCCTTGCACTGACCGGCAGGGCCTGGCTCCCATGTGGGGTATGTGGCCACAAAGGTGAGCAGGCTTTTCTCCAGCTTGCCTTGCCTGCATCAGGTCCAGCCAACAGCGGTGTGGGCCGAGGGGCCAGCAGGCAGGGGGCTGAGCAGCAGGCAGGGGGCTGAGCAGCAGGCAGGGGGCTGAGCACCTTGCGAATACAGAGGCACCAGGCGAATACAGTGTGCGTAACCGTTTTGAGCAGACCAACAGAACCAGTGCAAGGAGACCTCAGCTGAGCTCACAACAGTGCACCGGCAACCAGCACAGCAGTGAGAGGAGAGGAACACGTGGGGTCAGTGTGTGCGGTGTCAAGGTGTTGTCAGAGTGTGTCCATGTGAGCTGTACCAGGCACTTGTAGGGCTGAGCAGATGAGCATCCCCGGCCCCGGTTGGCTGCGGCTACTGCTGGCCAGTGCAGAAGAGGCCCTGGCAGCCAGGGGAAGGTGGAGTGAGGTGGGTCTGGGCCGCAGCTGGCTGTTCAGGGGCTGAGTGGCAAAACCGGGGCCTAGACACAGCAAACTTGGGCATCAGGGCAAACTTGGGCAGGCCTGCTTAAAGTTGTATCAACACCGGGCCTAGACACGGCAAACTTGGGCATAAGGTCAGTCAGGCCCTGCTCAGATTTAAAACAGAGCAGGGCGCACAGTCATTGTTGGAGTATGGAGGTTGAAGTCATTCAGACCATCCAAGTTCCTGTGATTATTTGACTGTGTGTGTGCTGCCTTTAGTCATGCCCGGAGCATTTCAGGGGAAGCCATGTCATGTGAGGTGGGGTGTACAGTGAGGCCAGGCTGGGTTGGGCTGGGATGGTGTCTGGGTAAGGGCAGTGGAGGGAGGGAGTGGGGCCGGACCTTGTGCGAGCAGCCTTGGGCAGCGGGCCACCTAGAGTAGCCGGCGCTCCGTACTTGACATTGCCGTGAGCCTGCAGCAGAGGGGTTAGAATTAGGGGGTTGGGGTTAAGCTAACCCTAACCCTAACCCTAACCCAACCCTAACCCTGCAGCAGTGCCAGCAGTGCTCACTGCAATGATAGCGCAGCAGCAGCGGTGGCAGGGGCAGCAGCAGCAGTGGAGGCTGCGGCAGCAGCAGCAGCGGTGGCAGGGGCAGCAGCAGCAGTGGAGGCTGCGGCAGCAGGGATGGTATCAGGGGCTTTGGCAGCGGTGAAGGCTGCCACAGTGGCCGCAGGGGCAGCAGCACCGCACCGCACCGCAAGCAGAGGCACTGTACTGGTAACATCAAGGGGCATGCTGGCAGGACACTGAACCTATACTGGCAATGGCACAAGGGGCCGGCAGCAGCCAATAGGCAGTGGCAGCAGCCAGTAGCAGCATGATGCTCTCAACAGCCATAAGCAGCAGCATGCTGAGTAGGGGTGGTGGCAGCAGCAGCCAATAGGCAGTGGCAGCAGCCGGTAGCTATGTGGCCATGGAGCCAGTAGCCCTGAGCAGCATGATGCTCGCAGCAGCCATAAGCAGCAGCATGGTGGCAGCAGCAGAGCACACGCAAAACACTGGAATTTACATTCCTTGGTACTGGCAACAAGGCCATACTGGGCAGTGGCATGCGAGGACTGGCATTATCAGTCACATCAATAGTGGACTTCTTTTAGGGGACTGATTGATACTATAGAACTTCTCCTGCGGCTGCTGTTTCGAGACCAGCATAAGCCTGAAGCAGCAGCAGTGGCAGATGGGCAGCAGGAGCCCGCAGGAGCATACTGGGGCAGGCTGGCTGCAGTGTGATGCCAGTAGATCAGCAGTGTGATGCCAGCAGATCAGCAGTGTGATGCCAGTAGATCAGCAGTGTGATGCCAGCAGATCAGCAGTGTGATGCCAGCAGATCAGCAGTGTGATGCCAGCAGATCAGCAGTGTGATGCCAGCAGATCAGCAGTGTGATGCCAGCAGATCAGCAGTGTGATGCCAGCAGATCAGCAGTGTGATGCCAGCAGATCAGCAGTGTGATGCCAGCAGATCAGCAGTGTGATGCCAGCAGATCAGCAGTGTGATGCCAGCAGATCAGCAGTGTGATGCCAGCAGATCAGCAGTGTGATGCCAGCAGATCAGCAGTGTGATGCCAGCAGATCAGCAGTGTGATGCCAGCAGATCAGCAGTGTGATGCCAGCAGATCAGCAGTGTGATGCCAGCAGATCAGCAGTGTGATGCCAGCAGATCAGCAGTGTGATGCCAGCAGATCAGCAGTGTGATGCCAGCAGATCAGCTGCAGGGCAGCCACCTGCAGGTCAAAGGCAGCGAAGCTGCACACATCCCCCACACCCTCCACATGGACTGTGAAGTCCGCCACGAAGCAGGTGATGGCCTCTGCAGGCACCAACGGGCAGCACACCGTGGCACCAAGGGCATGTCACTCCACAGTGCGCGGGTCACATCAAACCCCCCAGGTCACACTACTGCCACTCTGGTCACTCTACAGTGGCCATGCTGGTCACTCTGCAGTGCAACCGTGTTTGGCTGCTGCAGGGTGGTGGGAGGGGAGAGGGGCGGGAGAGCTGCTGCTACATGGTGCTGCTGCTGCTGCTAGAGCTGATGCCATGTCCTGATTAGGCACGACAGCATGTCCCACTGTGGCTATACAGGCCTCCTCTGAGTCCGCCTACACAGTCCTCCCCCTCCACCTCTCCACCCCCTTGCCCTGCCCCTGTCCCCTACCCTGAGCTCCCTACCTACCTATGAACTTCCTCGGACCCCCACCCACCGCCCCCGCCCCCGTCCCCACCCTCCTGCCCTACCCACCCTGCCCCTGCCTCCTCCCCTTACCCACCACCCCCGCCCTCACCCCCCTGGCCTAAGCCCACCCTGGGCCTGCCTGCACACTGGGGGAGGGTGAGGTACAGCATGAAGGGGGTCAGCACCACAGACGCCAGCTCCTCCAGGAACAGCAGGATCTGCAGCCAGAGGGGGTCAGGCGGAGGGGTCAGGGGGAAGAGGCTGCAGGGCTGAAGGCTGTAGGGCTATGAGGGGCTAAAGTGCTGGCAGGCTGGATGAAAGGGCGGTGGAGGCTGAATTGGCTCGAGGCTCAAGGGTGAGTCATGACAGGGAATAGGGAGGTCAGGAGGCAGGCTTAGGGCTGAAGTGGAAATGATAGGGGTTAAGGTTCACGTTCCTTTTCTCTTTTTGGCTCAGGAGCGTACAAAGGTAGGGGGTTCGAGACTTCGCGGCTCAGGAGCTTAGGAGGCTGAGAGGTGTGGGGTACTTGGGGCTAGGGCTAGGACATGTTGGTTATTGAATTGTTGGCTGGTAGCATGGGCTGTGCCTCAATATGAAACCACACTGGTTGACATAGATGAGGTTCAGTAGCTGAAGGTATGCAATGGTGGAGGCAGTGGCTGCAGTGGCGGCAGTGGCAGTGGCAGTGGCAGGGGCAGTGGCAGGGTCAGGGTCAGGGTCAGGGTCAGGGTCAGGGTCAGGGTCAGGGTCAGGGTCAGGGCCAGGGTCAGGGTCAGGGTCAGGGTCAGGGTCAGGGTCAGGGTCAGGGTCAGGGTCAGGGTCAGGGTCAGGGTCAGGGTCAAGGTCAAGGTCAGGGTCAGGGTCAGGGGCAGGGGCTAAGGAGGCAGGGCAGCGCTGCAGTGGCCCACACCTTGTACTGGAACAGCTGGTTGAATGCGGCCTGCACCTCAGCGGTGTGGGCGCGGCCTCGCCAGTGGCGGGGCAGGTAATGTGTGTGGGCCACCACCTGCAGAGGGAGAGGGGAGGAGGAATGGCAGGCAACGGAGGGAGGGGAGGGGGAGGGAGGGGGCGAGGATGGGAGGGTGGGAAGGAGGGGAGGAGGGGAGGAGGGGAGAGTAGGAGGAGGGCAGGAGGGCAGGTGGGGAGGAGGGGAGGAGGGGAGGAGGGCAGAAGGGCAGGAGGGCAGGAGGGGAGGAGGGGAGGAGGGGAGCTGAAGAGGAGCAGGGGAAAGCTTAGTGTGTGTTGGCCACAACTTGTGCACGTGTTTGGCCATGACCCTCCCATGCGTGGTTGCATGGGACCCCCACCTCTTGCATTGCTCGCTCTGGGTCATAGCCAACAGGCTCCTCGTCAATGAAAGCCCTGCACAGTGACATGGCAGCACTTAGGACCTAGAGCAGGAGCCCCATATAGCCATAGCAGCAGGTGCACTAAGTTTGTGTCGCCCTTCAGCCATCCACCCAGTCTTGAAGCAGGTGTGACCAGGCGTGACTACAGCAGCCTGGTGCGATGCCAAGGTGTGGCCAGGTGTTACCTGCTGGCTGTGAGCACGACCCCCAGGGTTGCCAGCCACCAGACGAGGTGACGACCCAGCAGCGGGCGCTCCAACAGCTTCTCATCCAGCAGCGTCAGCTACAGGGCAGAGGTACCAGGGGCAAGCAGCAACAGTCAGGGGTGGGGCGCAGCAGCAGCAGCAGGTTAGGAGGTACAAGGAGGTAGCAGAAGAGCGCCCAAGGGGTGCAAGGAGCCAGGAAGCAAGCCAGGTGGGAGAGATAGGGAGGCTGGGTCGGGGGGGGGTCACCAGGGGGTCCATGGAGCAAGCACAGGCAGGAGCAGCAGGGGCAGGAGCAGGGCGGCATCAGCAGCTGGGGCGACACAAGGCATCGCTGTGAGCCACAGCAGGTGCAGGGGAACAGCAGGGGCAGGAGCAGCAAAGGCAGGGGAGTCCATGGAGCAAGCAGGGGCAGGAGCAGCAGGGGCAGGGGAACAGCAGGGGCAGGAGCAGCAAAGGCAGGGGAGTCCATGGAGCAAGCAGGGGCAGGAGCAGCAGGGGCAGGGGAACAGCAGGGGCAGGAGCAGCAAAGGCAGGGGAATCCTGACCTCACCAGCAGCAGCAGGGCTGTGAAGCTGCCGGTGATGAAGACGGTGAAGCGGGCCAGGCTGGCCAGGCTGAAGGAGGGGAACTGGCCAACATAGCGGCTGGCGGGGGCGTGGGCGCAGTCCAGCCTGACAGCACACACACCACCACCACACACAGCCTGACACAGCCTGACACAGCCTGACACAGCCTGACACAGCACACACACCACCACCACCACACACCCAGTCTTGGCGCCACACACATACATGGCCTCAAGGCCCTGACTTTGCAGCCATTGTTTGCATTGACAGGTGGCATTGGCATTAGCATTGGCATTGGCATTGACAGTTTCATCTCGATCCTTCACCTCAGAGCAGCTTCTTGGCTTCAGGCTGGATTTGAACCTGTGAGCTTTGCGTCTGCTAATACGGACTCGGCCCAATCCGCTCTTTCGCCCTCTATGCTTGCGGGATGCAGCAGGATGATGTCCAGTGACTGCTCAACATTGCTACCACATGCCATGGCCCCTAGCTGCAGGCAACTGACTCCTAACCACCACCCTAACCCCTAATTGCTAGCTGATCACACTAATACAGACACTTGCATCCACACACACTCCCCTGCCCCTGGAATCAGCCCATCAGACTGTCTATGCCCCTTGTTTACCCTTCCTGCCCCACCCCTCCTGCCTCGCCCTTCTGCCTGACCCCTCCTGCCCCTCCCTCGCTGCCCCTCCCTTCACAAACCTATGGGCACAGTAGTGTGGCAGCTCATTGAACTCCCTCAGCCGCCAGCGGGCCAGAGCACTCCACCGCCTGCTCCCAGCACTGCCTGCACAGCACCCATGCCGCACCCATCATCATCGCTACAAGACGCCCGCCAAACATGGCGTTGCTGCAGACTCAACAGACTCAACAGACTCAACAGACTCAACAGACAGCAGAGTCAGCACGACCAGCAGCAGTGCCAGCATCATGACTCTCCCAGCCAAGCCAGCACCAGCCTGGCCTCAGAGCCAGACATGAAGGAGCCAGGGCCACAACCCCAGCTCTGCACCTCATCACCCACCCCCCTCTGACAGCAGCCACCCACAGGAGCCACCCCTGCCCACCCCTGCCCACCCCTGGTGCCCTGTCCTGCCTGTGTCCCCCCCTGCCCCATAGACTTCCTGGGGAGCAAGTCCTGGAGTCCTGGAGAGCCTGAAGGAGATAAGACCAGGGCTGGCAACACCCTCCGCTGCACTCCTCACCAGCCCTCCCCTGACAGCAGCCGCCCACAGGAGCCACCCTGCCTGCCTGTGACCAGCCTGTGGACCCCCTGACCCCATGCCTGTGCCACCCTGCCCACCCCTGGGTGCCTTACTAGCCTGTCCCCCCCTGCCCCGTAGGACTGGCCACCCCCAAGTCCTTCTGCTGAGCCTCAGTCCGCATGCCTGGCTGGCTGGCAGTGTCGTTGAAGACGCTACTCCTGCCCTATCCTGCTGATGATCTGCCTGCCACCAGGATCAACCAGGATCATGAAGGGTGGGGGAGGGTGGGTGACCAGTGGCTTGCTGTGTGGTGGTTGCTTAGGAACCTGCGTGTGTTTAGCAGCGCTGCTACTGCCCTAGGCATCTGCCCGAGGGCATCTCGTGCCAGCCATCAGCACTGCGGCTTGAGAAGGCAGTGCTGATGGCTGCGGGTTGTGGCGGCTTAGAGACCTGCTCCATACTTGTTTTATTGAAGCCTCCTGCTTGCCTCTTGCTGGCCTCTTGCTTCTCCCCTGCCGACATCTTGCTGAGCAGGCACCCTGACCCTGACCACACCCTGCTTCATGCCTACCCCTGACGGCCCATCTGCTGCCCACCAGCCCCTACTAGCTGGCCCCTTACTGACCCCTTGCTGACCCCCTGCCACTCCCCACTCCCTACAGCCCCTGCAGCCCAGTAGCGCCTTTGCTCCCTTGCACTGACCTGGGTGGTGGTAGAAGCGTTCAGCATTGCGTAGGAAGAAGTACAGGAGCAGGAAGAGCAGTAGGAAGGGGGACAGGGCAGCGTTGAGCAGGGCAGCGCGCTTGAAACCTGCAGCAGGGTGGGCGGGGAGGTGGAAGGAGCAGACCCAAGGTCAGTCACAACGCGCGCGCTTGCAGCCTGAGGCGGGGTGGGAGGAAGGCAAGAGTAAGGAGGCAGGGCAGTGATGTCAATACCCTCCGGCTTTCATCTGAGGACCCCTCACGCTTCACGGCAGCATGTAGGGTGGAGCAGGAGGGAGGAGGAGGCATGTAGGGTGGAGCAGGTCAGGGGTTGCAGAGCCTGGGCCTGGGTCTAAGGTGCTAGGCATGGGGGCAGGGGGATGGGGACCGTGAGGGTGGGCGCCCCCTTCCTTACTTGATAAGGGGAATTGGGGCTAGAAAGAGCGCGGTTTTTTGCATGGCAGCTCTATGCTAGTGGCCATGCATCACCCAGACCCAGCAACCAGTTACGTAGCAATTGCTGAACAAAGGGCCAACCGTCCCAAAAGCAGTTGAGGGTAGTTGAGGGTAGAGGGTGAGGGTAGTTGAGTATTGAGGGTGAGGGTAGTTGAGGGTTGAGGGTGAGGGTAGTTGAGGGTTGAGGGTGACCATCCGCCTGGGAGGAAGTGTGCAGGGGTGGCACTGGGTGGAAGTGTGCAGGGGTAGGCAGTAAGTTGCCTAATTTGGCCAGGCCTGACAATGCCGTTTCCCCTGTTGCACCCCTCCACACGCAGGGCTGGGCAGGGTAGGGTGGCGGTGCTGGTAGGGGTAGAGGGGCGAGGACAGGCCAGAGCACAGCACTTACGCTGCTTCAGCTGCTCTGGCTGTTGCACAAACTCAGGGCGTATGCGGAACTGGTCATCAAACATGTGGTCCAGAAGAAACCTGGAGGGAGGCGCAGCAGGGCAGGCAGGGGTATGGGGCCAACAGCATGGGGTTTGACAGGCAGGCAGGCAGGCAGGCAGGCAGGCAGGCAGGCAGGCAGGCAGGCAGGCAGGCAGGCAGGCAGGCAGGCAGGCAGGCAGGCAGGCAGGCAGGCAGGCAGGCAGGCAGGCAGGCAGGCAGGCAGGCAGGCAGGCAGGCAGGCAGGCAGGCAGGCAGGCAGGCAGGCAGGCAGGCAGGCAGGCAGGCAGGCAGGCAGGCAGGCAGGCAGGCAGGCAGGCAGGCAGGCAGGCAGGCAGGCAGGCAGGCAGGCAGGCAGGCAGGCAGGCAGGCAGGCAGGCAGGCAGGCAGGCAGGCAGGCAGGCAGGCAGGCAGGCAGGCAGGCAGGCAGGCAGGCAGGCAGGCAGGCAGGCAGGCAGGCAGGCAGGCAGGCAGGCAGGCAGGCAGGCAGGCAGGCAGGCAGGCAGGCAGGCAGGCAGGCAGGCAGGCAGGCAGGCAGGCAGGCAGGCAGGCAGGCAGGCAGGCAGGCAGGCAGGCAGGCAGGCAGGCAGGCAGGCAGGCAGGCAGGCAGGCAGGCAGGCAGGCAGGCAGGCAGGCAGGCAGGCAGGCAGGCAGGCAGGCAGGCAGGCAGGCAGGCAGGCAGGCAGGCAGGCAGGCAGGCAGGCAGGCAGGCAGGCAGGCAGGCAGGCAGGCAGGCAGGCAGGCAGGCAGGCAGGCAGGCAGGCAGGCAGGCAGGCAGGCAGGCAGGCAGGCAGGCAGGCAGGCAGGCAGGCAGGCAGGCAGGCAGGCAGGCAGGCAGGCAGGCAGGCAGGCAGGCAGGCAGGCAGGCAGGCAGGCAGGCAGGCAGGCAGGCAGGCAGGCAGGCAGGCAGGCAGGCAGGCAGGCAGGCAGGCAGGCAGGCAGGCAGGCAGGCAGGCAGGCAGGCAGGCAGGCAGGCAGGCAGGCAGGCAGGCAGGCAGGCAGGCAGGCAGGCAGGCAGGCAGGCAGGCAGGCAGGCAGGCAGGCAGGCAGGCAGGCAGGCAGGCAGGCAGGCAGGCAGGCAGGCAGGCAGGCAGGCAGGCAGGCAGGCAGGCAGGCAGGCAGGCAGGCAGGCAGGCAGGCAGGCAGGCAGGCAGGCAGGCAGGCAGGCAGGCAGGCAGGCAGGCAGGCAGGCAGGCAGGCAGGCAGGCAGGCAGGCAGGCAGGCAGGCAGGCAGGCAGGCAGGCAGGCAGGCAGGCAGGCAGGCAGGCAGGCAGGCAGGCAGGCAGGCAGGCAGGCAGGCAGGCAGGCAGGCAGGCAGGCAGGCAGGCAGGCAGGCAGGCAGGCAGGCAGGCAGGCAGGCAGGCAGGCAGGCAGGCAGGCAGGCAGGCAGGCAGGCAGGCAGGCAGGCAGGCAGGCAGGCAGGCAGGCAGGCAGGCAGGCAGGCAGGCAGGCAGGCAGGCAGGCAGGCAGGCAGGCAGGCAGGCAGGCAGGCAGGCAGGCAGGCAGGCAGGCAGGCAGGCAGGCAGGCAGGCAGGCAGGCAGGCAGGCAGGCAGGCAGGCAGGCAGGCAGGCAGGCAGGCAGGCAGGCAGGCAGGCAGGCAGGCAGGCAGGCAGGCAGGCAGGCAGGCAGGCAGGCAGGCAGGCAGGCAGGCAGGCAGGCAGGCAGGCAGGCAGGCAGGCAGGCAGGCAGGCAGGCAGGCAGGCAGGCAGGCAGGCAGGCAGGCAGGCAGGCAGGCAGGCAGGCAGGCAGGCAGGCAGGCAGGCAGGCAGGCAGGCAGGCAGGCAGGCAGGCAGGCAGGCAGGCAGGCAGGCAGGCAGGCAGGCAGGCAGGCAGGCAGGCAGGCAGGCAGGCAGGCAGGCAGGCAGGCAGGCAGGCAGGCAGGCAGGCAGGCAGGCAGGCAGGCAGGCAGGCAGGCAGGCAGGCAGGCAGGCAGGCAGGCAGGCAGGCAGGCAGGCAGGCAGGCAGGCAGGCAGGCAGGCAGGCAGGCAGGCAGGCAGGCAGGCAGGCAGGCAGGCAGGCAGGCAGGCAGGCAGGCAGGCAGGCAGGCAGGCAGGCAGGCAGGCAGGCAGGCAGGCAGGCAGGCAGGCAGGCAGGCAGGCAGGCAGGCAGGCAGGCAGGCAGGCAGGCAGGCAGGCAGGCAGGCAGGCAGGCAGGCAGGCAGGCAGGCAGGCAGGCAGGCAGGCAGGCAGGCAGGCAGGCAGGCAGGCAGGCAGGCAGGCAGGCAGGCAGGCAGGCAGGCAGGCAGGCAGGCAGGCAGGCAGGCAGGCAGGCAGGCAGGCAGGCAGGCAGGCAGGCAGGCAGGCAGGCAGGCAGGCAGGCAGGCAGGCAGGCAGGCAGGCAGGCAGGCAGGCAGGCAGGCAGGCAGGCAGGCAGGCAGGCAGGCAGGCAGGCAGGCAGGCAGGCAGGCAGGCAGGCAGGCAGGCAGGCAGGCAGGCAGGCAGGCAGGCAGGCAGGCAGGCAGGCAGGCAGGCAGGCAGGCAGGCAGGCAGGCAGGCAGGCAGGCAGGCAGGCAGGCAGGCAGGCAGGCAGGCAGGCAGGCAGGCAGGCAGGCAGGCAGGCAGGCAGGCAGGCAGGCAGGCAGGCAGGCAGGCAGGCAGGCAGGCAGGCAGGCAGGCAGGCAGGCAGGCAGGCAGGCAGGCAGGCAGGCAGGCAGGCAGGCAGGCAGGCAGGCAGGCAGGCAGGCAGGCAGGCAGGCAGGCAGGCAGGCAGGCAGGCAGGCAGGCAGGCAGGCAGGCAGGCAGGCAGGCAGGCAGGCAGGCAGGCAGGCAGGCAGGCAGGCAGGCAGGCAGGCAGGCAGGCAGGCAGGCAGGCAGGCAGGCAGGCAGGCAGGCAGGCAGGCAGGCAGGCAGGCAGGCAGGCAGGCAGGCAGGCAGGCAGGCAGGCAGGCAGGCAGGCAGGCAGGCAGGCAGGCAGGCAGGCAGGCAGGCAGGCAGGCAGGCAGGCAGGCAGGCAGGCAGGCAGGCAGGCAGGCAGGCAGGCAGGCAGGCAGGCAGGCAGGCAGGCAGGCAGGCAGGCAGGCAGGCAGGCAGGCAGGCAGGCAGGCAGGCAGGCAGGCAGGCAGGCAGGCAGGCAGGCAGGCAGGCAGGCAGGCAGGCAGGCAGGCAGGCAGGCAGGCAGGCAGGCAGGCAGGCAGGCAGGCAGGCAGGCAGGCAGGCAGGCAGGCAGGCAGGCAGGCAGGCAGGCAGGCAGGCAGGCAGGCAGGCAGGCAGGCAGGCAGGCAGGCAGGCAGGCAGGCAGGCAGGCAGGCAGGCAGGCAGGCAGGCAGGCAGGCAGGCAGGCAGGCAGGCAGGCAGGCAGGCAGGCAGGCAGGCAGGCAGGCAGGCAGGCAGGCAGGCAGGCAGGCAGGCAGGCAGGCAGGCAGGCAGGCAGGCAGGCAGGCAGGCAGGCAGGCAGGCAGGCAGGCAGGCAGGCAGGCAGGCAGGCAGGCAGGCAGGCAGGCAGGCAGGCAGGCAGGCAGGCAGGCAGGCAGGCAGGCAGGCAGGCAGGCAGGCAGGCAGGCAGGCAGGCAGGCAGGCAGGCAGGCAGGCAGGCAGGCAGGCAGGCAGGCAGGCAGGCAGGCAGGCAGGCAGGCAGGCAGGCAGGCAGGCAGGCAGGCAGGCAGG
>JASKMD010000003.1:6332722-6371868 GCA_030144725.1 Haematococcus lacustris
TGGCTAGGCCTGTGAACTGTTACACCCTGCCACACTCTGCCACATAGGCACTTCTGTTCTGTGCGTTCTTTGTGTTGCAACATGTACCAGCTGCACATGGCAGTGCTGTTGGGGTCGCTTAGGCACAGTGTCCGCGCTCCCACATAGTGCCAGCGCCTCCCCCTCAATATTAGGGCGTGCCGGGTATTAATACCTGCCTGATGTTTTGGGTATTACGGGTATTAATACCGGTACTAGAGGTATTAATACCTGGAAGTCGCACTTATGCGAGAGGTCCCAAGATCGAACCCTGTCAGGGTTGGGTATGCTCACCTTCGGAGCGATAGAATGAAGGAATAAGTATAGGATTGCTAGTCGATTGGGCCAGTCTATATCGGGATTACAGTGACAGAGCCCGCAACGGCTGGTGCAACATGCAACACACAATTAACCCAAAAACACCAACTCAATATGCACAACCGTTGCACAACCGTTTCCACCACGCCACACAGCCAGCCCCTGTAGTTGATGCTCAATTCATGATAGGGTGTCTTAGACGGCCGGCGTGTCATCATCATCATGAATTATACTGTTTTTGGTTTGTGTGAGGGAGTGAGGGAGTGTGTGGCCTGACGCTGACACGCCCGTTCTTGCAGGGAAGGTATCAGCGCGTTGCCTTGAATAGGTTGGGCGGCACAGCTTAAATTGGAACCGAGTTTGCGGCCTGGTCACTCGCTTACTGTGAGAGCAACCTTAAAGCAAGGCTGTGACTGCGGCTATGTTACATTGGCACTGTCAGCCTCATCACAACGTAAGACTCCTGTGCGCTCCGGTGTGGTCGCGATGTTCCCGAAGGGTTGCCCTGGTGCACAATGGCACACCGACACTCATACACTTACATCCGGCATAGGCCACTACTCATAGGTACTCATCAGTACTTTTGTGTCCAGCCACGCTTCGGCTGCAGGATGAGTGTCGGGCGGTGTAGGACTGACAATCGCAGCCATAGCGCTAGTGGCGCTGATGTGTGCCGCCGGTGGGCCGGTGAGGTATTAATACCTCGTTCAAATTCCTCAGGGTATTAATACCTGGGTATTAATAATACCTGGCCGGGAACGCCCTACTCAATATGTATCATCTGCACGTGGAAGTGCTTTTGGGGTCGCTTTGTTACAGTGACTAAGCTCCCCCACAACGTCAGCGCCTCCTCCAAGGAGTCCTTCTATACCGAAATGCTCAGCTGATACACCAGCAGTCTGCCATCAGCAGCGAACACCGCTAACCGGTCGTTGGTGATGCTCAGGGTGCTTAGTATCACCTTCTGAGTGAGCACCAGAGACCCCAGCACTTGCTGGTCATTGCTCCTCAGCACCTTAACCAACTCCCCGTCCGTAGACTGAGCAACTGCAACTGGTGGTGTGGCATTGCAGGCCTGAGCCAAATCACCCACGTCCTGCAACATGCAAGCTTGTTGCAAGTCAGCCACCGCATTGACTTCGGACACAACTCAGTGGCAGAGGTTTTGCACATGTATGCCATGATGTGGCGGCAGCCATGCGATCACGGTGACATGTAGACACACCTGATGTCATTGGCAGTCAATGATAAGAGAACCCGGCCATCCGAGCTTAAGGCCACCTTTCCTTCTGCTCCAGCTTCTTCTGTCCTCTTGCAAGTGCTCTTGTCCAGGGTTCCGTCTTTGATTCTGCTCTTAAAATTGTTCAAGTCCCACACCCTGCATTGGCCATTGCCATTCATGAGCATTGCGGGCTACAGGCAAGGGCCATCATGTGTTGAAGTGCAGTGCAAAAGACACAGGATCCTGGCAAGAACGATAGCATCCTCATGGGATTAGCCTCTGAGGAGCTTGCATAGCGCTCAGCGCAAGCGCCGGCGGTCGTACACGAAAAATGATGGTTGTATTGGGACCACACAGGGCGGCAACAGTAGCAGGCTTAGGTGTGTTTCAATTCTGAATTGGCTGAACTGGATGCCTTGCCCGACGTGCTAATCTATGTCGACCTCACTTTCTCCCCACTTTCGACTCAGACGGCAGCACCCCGGATGGTTGGCGGCACCCCGGATGGATAGCGAACTGATGCGCACCCCAGCACGTCCACCCCGCTTTGATAGGGTTCCTGAGTCCCTGAGATGGCCCCGTCTCATCCGCACATTGTGCATACGGCAAGCCCCAAAGCTTGGCAAAAACCTAGACCCCCAAGAGCTCACTGACGATGCGATGCAGTGTGCATCGCGCGACAATGAGACTTCGTACATCAAGTTGGTGTGTGTGTGCTGTGCTGTCTTGTGTCTTCAGGTGCCAGTGGTAGTGGGCCGGAAGCTCATGATGACGAGGGGCAGGGTGTCGAGGAGTTGCGGAGCTTCATGTGGTGCCATGAGGTTCCGCCCAACCCCCATCCCCCAGCCCCAGCCCCCTCTGCCCAGGTCCCCCCTGCCCAGGCCCAACCACCTGCTGCACCTGGCCCAGTGCCACGACCCATGGCCCCCCCATGGGGCAGGTGGCTGGACCGGGACACCAACACATGCCTCAACTTCTAGCGCATTGGGGGGAGCATGCAGCGCCCCCTGGAGCTGTGCAGCTGGAAGGACATGGAGTCTCTGCCCCCCATTGGCAAGGAGTACCAGCAGCGCTGCAAGCTGGTCAATGACCGGCTGCCCATGGTCAGGCAGAGGTTGCACCGGGCTGCAGAGTACATGGATATGGCGTTGATGACCAGGCCCGTGACTATTGATAGAGCCTAGCTGTCAGCCTTATAAGGTCCATCTAGCTGTTGGTTTTGATGAGGTGGCTAGTGGTCTTTGGATGGACCGTGCCACCGGTGTGGGGTTTGTGGTCATCAAGTGTGCGACCGAGGACGCTATAGTTGGATTGTAGCTGAGGGAGATTACCTACAAACAACACCTTGTTCCATGTTGAATAGGGTAGTTGAGCCTGCCAGGGCTGTTGTGGAGGGCTGTGAGAAGGGGCAGCCAGGTACTACCAGCGCTGTCACCCTGGACACGTTGAGCTGCAAGGTGTGGAGGTTAAGCTCCAAAGGCTATGGACGCAGTCAACTCTAGGCGTGCCTTAGTGACTGCACAGAAAGAAAGAAAGAAAGAAAACTACTCCGGTACAAACCGGCGTGCATTAAGGGAGGAGCTTCCGCCTGTGGCGCGGCCTGCTCCCACCTCCAAACGTTGGACACAGGCTGGACATGTCCCCACCAAGCTGCCCTAGCTGTAGCCACAGACCACAGCTAGCACCTAAGGCAAACAAAGAGGCATGAGAGGAGCAAAGACTAGTGCACTCGGCAGCTGGCCTTGTCTCTTCTCCTCGTTGACGAGAGCAATTCCAACCTTGTCCGCCAGATGTCGCACTGAAAGCTGAAGTTCGGGCTCCAAAAGTCCAAACTTCAGCTGTCAGCCAACGTCCCGCGTTGAGGTAGCTCTGCTCCCTCCTTGACGACGCCAGCAACTCCACAACAGCTCGGTGACCCGCAGCGGTCGTGTGCGGCACCCGGACCTCATTTGTATTCCGCTGGACAAAGCGGTGCCCGTTCAAGCCTGGGAAGGCTTTCCCGTTGCATCCCAATTTATATACCGCTGGGTGCGGTGGTGAGGTAGCTTAGCCAATCCGTGCGACCGAAGTCAACGCGGATTGTTACCAGGGCCACCGCGTGGAGGTGCCTCACCGCCAGCCCCGTGACTGCACACCCACCTGATGGTCTTGTCATCTGAACCCGACACCAAAGTCCTGCCATCGGGGCTCAGAGCTAGGCTGCTCACAGACACCGTGCGTTCTTCTTGGATGGGCATGTAGTTGCCAGTGGTCAGGCTCAATGCCAGGCTAATCGCACTGCAAGCAAGCACAACATGACCAACAAGAGCACTTACGTTCCGTTAACATAGCAGCACCAGCACCAGCACGTACCAGCACGTGGGAGTTTTGATGATGTCAGCACCATGTCGACATGTTTGCTCTAGCACAGGACAGACCAACGAGACACTGCGTAGTTGCGAGCTCGCCTAAGCTTCTATGTTGCAGACAATGTATAACTGTAAGAGCACAGGCCGTGAAGCATCTGTTGTTCACTTCTGAACTCCCACGGCAGGGCAGGCAGACAGGACGTTGCGCAGGCTGTTGGTGGTGTGCACCTAACGCTGATCAGTGCAGGCTGTAGGCCTAGAGGGCAACAAGTGATATGGTTTTACCAGAACTGTGCGTGCCCGCATCACACGAGCCTGAACTGGTGGAGTCTTTAGTCTTTAGTTCGAGTGCTGCAGCAATGCCAGCGGCATCCAATCGCACCACACACAGGCCCATGCCATGTAATGATGATTGGGCCTGATACCACATCATGCCGAGCATCAAGCCCAAGCCAAACCACCTGCTGCACCTGGCCCAGTGCCACGACATCTTGGTGACTTGCAATGGCAACAGCAACAACAACACAGTTACAATGGCAACAGCAACAACAACACAACACAGCCAAACACACTGCCACAACTAACCCCACCGCCACCACCCCAGGGGTATGGCAACTCGTGAGGGGTATGGCAGCTTGTGTATTTTGGCAGCACCATCGCTGCTAGGCCCATGCCCCACTATGCATCTTGAAGACTCGCAGCTGCACCCACACCGTAATGTTGGTGTACAAGGTGGTGCCCACCCTGGTGGTGCCCACCCTGATGTATGCAGCTGCTGAGTTGTGAGCTCTGTCCCAGCAGCAGCTGCAGCAGGTGGATGTGTTGGACGCATGCCAGCCCATGGCTTTGTGAGGCAGCTCTAGTTCATGGCAGGACCCATGCTAGCTGGGCACGTGGTACAGGCTGGGAGGGTGCCATAACAGCCTGCCTGTGGTGTGCACCTGACATGGTGTGCACCAGTGGGTGTTGTGCACCTGACATCTTGTGCACCTCAGGTTGGTGCACGGCCCAGGAATCAGCGCAGGCTGCCGGCCTTAATGCTGAATGCCTATTAATGTGCCAGAACTGTGAGGCATGTCGTGCCCACTTCATAGAAGCATGAACCATAGCATATTGTGTCTTTGAACTAAGATAATGATGACGACCTCAAGGCCAGGCAGCAGCCAAGCTGCAGCGCCTGGGGTGAGGCTTGGTGGAGTGGGCTCTAGAATGCACACCCACCTTTCCAGTACCCTGGCATCGTGGCCACTGAGCGTACTCTGCGTTTTGTCTGTAGGGTCCTCCAGGGAGCATAAAAAGCAAGCTGTGGTCATGTCCCACAACCTGCAAGCAAGTAGGGCCTGAATGCTTTGAACAAGCAAGGCAAAGAACAAGAAGACGACCTATCTTAAACATCAGCGTGTATGAAAAAGAAAACCCCAGCCGGGGCATGCCTGCTCTAGCGGCAAAACAACCCCCTCATCCCCTTCCTCTTTCCCTACCACTTCTTGATTATAGTTGGGCGTTGGTTTGGGTTTCTCACTGTTTTAAAGCCGACTGTAGGTGACTGCACACCCACATGATGGTATTGTTGCCAGATCCTGACACCAGGAGCTTGCCGTTTGGACTTAAGGTCACACAGGTTACACCATGTGTGTGCCGGTCCAGGGTGTGTGTGCTCTTGCCAGTGGCCAGGTCCCACACCCTGCAAGCAAACACAACATGGCCATGCCCGAGATATCAAGTATAGTCAGAAATGTACAGGTACATAACGATTTGTAGTTTCCCGTATTGGAGGGATACTACTAATTACGCATGCATGCAGAAACAGTAATACCTTAAAATACTTAAGCACAACATCTCTACCTTGAATGTCACCTCCATGGCGCAAGTGTAGCGCACTCACTTGATGGTCTTGTCCTCTGACCCCGACACCAGGAGTTTGGCGTCAGGGCTTAAGGCTACACAGTTCACAGCTTTTGTGTGCTCATCCAGAGTCTTTTTGCACTTGCCAGTATCCATGTCCCAAACCCTGCAACAAAAGATCAACAAGGATGCACAAGCACAAGTTATGTTGACAAGACATTGCTTAGCTGCGTCACAGATGTGCCGACATGTTATGAATGCGTTCAACATGGCGGGTCCCAACACCACCCTACAACGCAATTGCACACGCCTCCACTGTGCAAGCAACGAGCTATGGCCTAAGGAGCAATGATCAAGGTACCTGGGTCATGTTGCATGACATGTTTTGTTTAACTGTGTGGAAGCAGGTGCGTGCTATAAGACATCATGAGCAGACAATGGACGAGTTTGTGTGTCATGTGTGTCATGTGTGTCATGCCCTTGCTGCAACCCCACCCCTTGCAACCATAGCTCAGGCACTGTCCAACAAGCTTAGAGACCCCTTCTGCAGCCTGAGGATCCAGGAGATGGCAGGGAAGCAAGCAGTGTTTCCTGCAGCCTGCTGCCGGTCTTTCCCATCCCTTGGCAGCCGCCTTAGCCAACTCACCATCACTCGTCCTCACTGCTACCCTTGCCGCAGCCCCACACCCTTCACCCCTAGCACACATGGCTGCCCCTGCCGTCAGCGCAGCTGCCCTCTCTGAGGCTTCACCCCTAGCAACAGCCCCCCTCCCTGCCTTCCCAACGCTTGCCCCCCTCTTCCGCTCATCAACATAACCAGCAGCACAGACTAAGAAAAAGACGCAGCTAAGGGCAGGCCTTACTCAGAAACTGGAGGGCAAGGCTGAGGCAGCAGCAACAACAACAACAACATGGGGCCCAAGGGGGGCACCAAAGGTAACAGCAGCAGCGCCTAGGAAAGTGTAGAAAGCTTTCTAGTACAAGAAGGTGAGGAGGCAACATCAGTGTACTGGATCGGCAGCGTCAGCATCTGCACATGAATGGACTTGAAGGGATCAATGGAAGTTATGGCAGGAAGATGGCAGGAAGATGGCAGATGTCAGGATGTCAATAGTCAACAATTTCACCTAGATGGGCGGAAGGCAGAGGGCAAACGAGACCACAAAGTCATTATGTCATTATCATTGATACTGCTCGTGATGTGAAGACCAAGTTTAACGTCGTATCTTTTGGGGTGCGTAACAGCATGAATTGCAGCATGTCATTATGGAGCATCCTCCAGCCCACCCACGACACCTCATGCCAAGCTCCAGCCCAGCCAGTCTCAGACACTTTTCGCAGTTGTGATGAGGACGTGCCTCACATAGCTGAAGTGCTACCTCCTTCAGGGCTGCGTCATGGGCTGTGATGGCTGATGTAGAGACAACGACTCACAGAAATCAACGTCAGCAAATCGAATGGTTTGACTAGAGACTTGGTACATCGCCGATTTTGGTGGTATCATAAATAAGCTTGAGGAGGTAAATCAGCAGAATGCAAAGGTGCTGGACGGCATGCCTGGATAGTAGACTGTATCTGCCAATTATTGAGATATCTTGTCTGGTGTTCTCACTTCAATCATTCTTGTGTTAGACATCAAACCTGTGGGTATTATACCTAGTCTCAGCTTTGCAAAGCTGTACGGAGCTACTGTTGGGGCGTTGAAACAATGATGACAAATGGAAACCATCCACCTAGAAATAATGTGTATTCTTTGATGATACTAAAAAGCACTCATTCCCAATAATGGTGTTGAGTATCAATGCTGAGGTCAACGGTCAAGGGTTAGATAGAGTGGGACACAGGGTGTGTGACGGTGGTTGCCCACCCACTTGATTGTCTTGTCCTCAGACCCTGACACAATGATCTTCTTATCGTGACTCAAGGCCACACTCCTCACTCCAGAGCTGTGCCCCACCAGGGGGCGTGTGCAGTTGCCGGTGGCCAGGTCCCACACCCTGCAAGCAAGCAGGGCATGACCATCGTCTTCAGTCAAATGATACCTCTACGTCTAAAGCCAACATGGATACGCACAATTTGGATGAACAAGACAGCTGAGTCGTGGTGCATCATCATTAGCATCATA
Organism: Haematococcus lacustris; assembly: GCA_030144725.1. Lineage (NCBI taxonomy): Eukaryota > Viridiplantae > Chlorophyta > Chlorophyceae > Chlamydomonadales > Haematococcaceae > Haematococcus > Haematococcus lacustris. Next base: position 6,340,599 of record JASKMD010000003.1, read on the forward strand.
GCTGGACATGTGCCCTTCAACATTGCAACTAGTCACACAACCGCTTCTGATGCATGCCTGACTGCTTCTGGCTCAAGGGCAACAGCCTGCACTGTTGCTTGGGCTGCAAGGTACCATATCACACCACCCACAGGTAAGCGTGGCGCCTTGCCAAGCTGTCCACCCTACAAAACCACCATGGTCCCTGTTGCCATTAACGACTGATCCCTTTCCATCACGAGAAAATCACAGTCCGTGATATCCCCATAATGGTCGGCACTTCAGCCGCTGAAATCGTTGATTTGACGCGTGGATGGCCTCAGACATGACATACCATAAGGGTCGCGGCATTAGCGCTGACTCGCGGGAAAAGTGCACGCCTTGACACAGTTACTGGAAAAGTGCACGCCATTTTCTTGAACATTGTTACCCCCCTCTCCCTTGACCTCGAACTATGACACAACAAGGTGCCACCAGGCATTGCTCATCCCTCCACGACACCGTGCCAAGCTAAAGCCTAGCCTGTCTCAGGCAAAAGATGAGAACTCATGAGCATGCCCCTCACATAGCTCACGTGTCACTCTAATAGGTATGCTGATATTGCAATTTATGGCCACCGCCATATGAGGATGTTCCACACCCATGCAAGCAAAGCATGTGTGCATCATGCAACAGGGGGACAAGGCGTGAATGACGTTAGCACACCATACAAGGTGGTGAGCACCGAAATACGAGGATTGTAAGATAAAGTCTATGTAGGTAAGGGATTGTAGAATGGGCTCTAGGTGTGCATTGGTGAGTCCCCACTCACCTGATGGTCTTGTCCTTGGACCCTGACACCAGGATCTTGCCGTCATTGCTGAGGGCAGTGCTCATCACCTCATCCTTGTGCCTTCTTACAGTGCCGGTGCGACTACCGATGGCCCACACCCTGCAAGCAGGCATGACATTAGCAAGCACAACATCTCCTTATTGTGCGGGCAAAAGAACTCACAAATTACACAACACCATTCCCATTCGCATTCTTGAGCAACTACGACACCATGCTACAAAGACTACCAGCATCAAGTCAACATGAGCATACAAGTACCAGTCAATGTCAACGAGACCACGTCTTGTGTATTTCATCCCAATTGCCTGAGGTGCAAAAACGCCATCCCCCTTAGGAATGTGCCAATGGTTGGGATGGAGTGGACTCTAGGAGTGCATTCGTACTGTACACCCACCTGATGGTCTTGTCCCTGGACCCCGACATCAAGCTTTGGCCGTCCAAGCTGAAAGCCACACTTGTCACTTCGCCAGTGTGCCCCTCCAGGGTGTGTGTGCAGCTGCCAGTAGTGATGTCCCACACCCTGCAAGCAAGCAAGACATATCCATCATGTGCATATGTATGGCCGCGGAGGCGAGGACAAGTCCATTAGTTTCGCATAATGAGCGAGTTATCTGGTATATCTGAGGTCCGCGGCCCGTCAATTATACAAATGCATGTGGCCCGGCAATTATGAAATAGCGCGGCCAAGTATGCGTAAATGTAGACATCAAATCGGTTCTACACCTTGAACGCTGAGTTTGTCAAGTCCATCCCTAGGTAAGGCAGCCTGCTGGGAGCTCAAAGCGACATGTCATGGCCCACACGTCATGGTGGATGCTTGTTCACGCCACGGCCCACAAACCCAAAACCTTTGGTATGACTATTGATAGATGGTGTCCTTACCTTGCAAGCTACCGACCCACAAAAATCAAGCAAAAGAGCGAAGCTTGGTCGAGAAGGCTATCTTCTGATTTCTTTGTTGTGTTGTGAGTAAGAATTGCCCTATACTACTAGTGGGATTATCATCAATGCCCAGGAATACAATGTGTGTGGTTAAGTGCCAAAGGGTGGGGCGAAGTGGACTCTCAATGTGCATCACTAAAAACACACCTACCTAATGAAAAGAAAGAAAGAAAGAAAGAACAGATCTACTGAGAAAGCAGGACAGGAAATTATGTTGTGTTCAACAGTCTTGTCGGCGCGGATTTCATCTTCCTCTCTGTTGTAGGAGTTACCCATTACAACCAAAGCCACGCATAGAACGACAGGCGGAACTCCTACCTGATGGTCTTGTCGGCAGACCCTGACACCACGACCTTGCCACAAGGACTGAAGACCACACTGGTCACACCGCTTGTGTGCTCCTTGCAGGAGTGTGTGCAGCTGCCACTGGCCACGTCCCACACCCTGCAAGCAAACAATACATAAGTTTAAACCATTAGTGTATTGCCACACTATCCATGTAACCTGCGACGCTGTAAAACAAGGTCTGAAGTGTTTCATTGGCATAGAATTTGTGCCCAAGTGTGCTACCCAGTAGAATGATGCAATGCAAGCAGTGGCAGCAGTATTAGCTTGGAAACATCCTCCATGCCACCATGGGTTACCTTAAAATGTGTACCTTGACGCGCCCCCTCCCTATGGCCCTCCAAGCATTACAAAACATTGTGCCACCAGGCATCCCCCAGAACACCCATGACGCCTCATGCCGAGCTCAAATATAGCCAGTTCGAAAGATTCACACGGGTTGTGATGAACTTCATGAGGAAGTGCCCCCCTTGTAGGACCTCACCAAGATTGAGTGTCCCCCCTACGAGATTACGCCATGAGTTGTGAAGCTAACATTCAGTAGCAGATTTGTCATCATCAGCAAGTGGACGTGCAACACGTCAAGGTCAATGCCCAAGGGCGAGATGGGGTGAGTTCTAGCTTTGCAGTGGTAAGTCTTCACTCACTTGATGGTAAAGTCGTTTGACCCTGACACCAGGATTGAGGCGTCGGGGTTAAACGCCACACTTTGCACATCGAAGTTGTGCCCCTCTTGAAACTCCTTACACTTGCGAGTGTCCATGTCCCACACCCTGCAACAAAAGGTCAACATGAATGCACAATCACGGGCCATGTTAACGAGACAGTCTTTAGCTACGTGAAAGATGTGTCCACATGTTATGCGTGCGTTCAACATAACAGGTCCCCACCACACTACAGCCCACAGTGCAAGCAACAAGCCGTGGTCTGAGTAAGGAGCAACGACCAAGGTGTTAGGGTCGAGTTTGGTGACATGTTTAATCTTGACAGAGAGAAAGCAGGTGTTCACCATAAGATATGGGCATGTTGGGTTTGACCTTTGCTGCCTCCCGTTGGTTGCAAATGGTGCATGGAAATGACCGCATTGCTAAGGGTTGTGGACCCTGCGACGGATGTGCCTCACCCAGCCCAATTGACACTCTCCTAGGGCCTGTGTGGAGGGCAGTGCGGAGGGGCTGCCATGTACTACCATCGCTAAGCAGGCGTATGTACAGATGCGTAGGTACAGCGCCAAAGGTTGGGGATGGAGAGGATACCTGGTGTGCCTGATTGGTTTGGCACCCACCTTATGATATGGTCCCCGACACTAGATCCTGACGCCAGGAGCTTGCCGTCAGAGCTCACAGTCAAGCAGGTCACCCAGCCTGTGTGCCCCTTTAAGGGGTCTAGTTCCGTGCCAGTTGCCAGGTCCCACACCCTGCAAGCAAGCAGGACATATTTGTCATGTGCATGTAGGAGTAGAGTAGAGTAGAGATGCTTTTAGAGCAAGAACATTGCTCTTTTAGAGCAAGCACATGCTCCCATGCCAGACGGATTAGGTAGGTGGTCTGCACCTGTTGGCTTTGGACTCGCATAACAAGCTTGCTGTGAATCTAATGCATTTGCTTCACCATTCACTGTATAGATGCGGGTAGCCAACAAGACATTTCGACAAGTAATAGCAATGGTTTGTGGATTGTGGTGAGGGTGCTAACATGAGATAACATCAAATACAAGTGCAACGGGCATACAATCAATCATATAGTCAGTCATACAAAAGAATGATATTGTACTGCCACGATGTGAATTTAATGATCTGCTACTCTGAAACACGCATTCTTGATGTAATCAGCTTCATGACCTGCCAATAAGTGCAAGTTATTTGGTAACATACACATTGGGACACTGAATGGTGCTGGACTACACGCATCCTGGGTCGCTGCTTGCTTAACCAGCTCACACGCGCAAATCAGTGCATAACTATCGATTTTGAGGGGGTGTTTTTTGTACACGATTCGCCTTGGAATGAGACTATTGTCCCATGCCCACCAACATCTTGAAAAAACTCGTAGTAATCAGCGAAACTTGTGAATGATATGATTAGTATATAGTTCCCCCTTTATAAGCTACTCCTTATAGTGCAGTACTGCACCATACCTAATGCCGCAACAAGTTGGCAATTCATTGGTATTTTAATGGTTTACAGATTGTTGCTCCTTGAGATGCTATTTGCTTGTCATGGTGTAGTACTGCACCAGTCACTAGTGCACTACTGCATTACACCCCATCGTGCAATAGTGCACCACACCGAGTGGTACAATACATCACCTTAGCGATATCTCACCAACCATGCATATTTATAAATTTTCGTTACTGATTTGCCTGAGTGCTATTGACAGCTTGGGCACATGTTCACCAACTGGCAAACCTCATTAAGTGTGCTTGCCTAATAGGCATCATTGCATTGTGGGACTAGCTTGAGCTTGGCGGTAGCCAGAATGTTTCAAATGTGTACAATTATGGATGTTCGCGACGTGGCACGACGTGGCACACAGATGGCGCGTCACAAGAAATTATGGAAGTGTCGTGCCAGTAGCGTAGTTGCCCTCTTATCGTGGCAGTAGCGCAGTTTAGATGGGACGTGATTCCTAGTATTATAGAGATAACAGCAACAAGACAGTTGATTGCCAATGAAGCCAGAAGCCGTCGGCATAGTGTTGCCATTATCAAAAGCACGTTGACATCCATAGTCAGCACCGCCAGGGTGCAAGTGCAATGTGCAATTCAACACCTGCCCCATCGGCCCGATAAAGCAAAACCTGGTCCCGGGGCTGGCGGTGAGGCACCTCCACGCGGTGGCCCTGGTAACAATCCGCGTTGACTTCGGTCGCACGGATTGGCTAAGCTACCTCACCACCGCACCCAGCGGTATATAAATTGGGATGCAACGGGACAGCCTTCCCAGGCTTGAACGGGCACCGCTTTGTCCAGCGGAATACAAATGAGGTCCGGGTGCCGCACACGACCGTTGCGGGTCATCGAGCAGTTGTGGAGTTGCTGGCGTCGTCAAGGAGGGAGCAGAGCTACGCGGGACGTTGGCTGACAGCTGAAGTTTGGACTTTTGGAGCCTGAACTTCAGCTTTTCGTGCGACATTCGACGGACAAGGCGGGAACTGCTCTCGTCAACGAGGAGAAGAGATAGGTCCAGTTGCCGAGTGCACTGGTCTTTGCTCCTCTCATGCCTCTTTGTTTGCCTTGGCTGCTAGCTGTGGTCTGTGGCTATAGCTAGGGCAGCTTGGTGGGGACATGTCCAGCCTGTGTCCAACATTTGGAGGTGGGAGCAGGCCGCGCCACGGGCGGAAGCTCCTCCCTTAATGCACGCCGGTTTGTACCAGAGTAGTTTTCTTTCTTTCTTTCTTTCTTAACCTGGTCCCCTCACTAGGGGTGATGTCTTGTCCGTGTGGAGTTATGATCCCATGCACATGGCATGGGCGGAGGTCCATCGCCCAAGGCTAGGGGTGAGGGGACTCAAGGCGGCATTGGTGACTGTACACCCACCTGAGGGTCTTGTCCCTTGACCCCGAGAACATGATCTTGCCATTTGGGCTTAAGGCGACACAATCGACATATCTTGAGTGCCCCACCAGGGTGTGTATGCACCTGCCCGTAGTCACGTCCCACACCCTGCAAGCAAGTTGGGCATGATCATCAAGCTATAAGCATTGGTCAACTCGTATGCAGATGAATGATTTGAACTGACAAGACCGATCTCAAGGCGCGGCAGAAGCAGCCACCTACGAGACAAGTGATTGCCTTAGGACAAGTGGTATGTAGGCATGACATTTATGTAGCTTGCAACAAGATTGTGTGGGGTGTACAAGAAACTTCTAGGAAACATGGCAAGATTGACATGACAAACCTTACTTCTGCGCAATGCTGAAACCAGGCTTCAAATGCTTCAAGATGCAGTGTTGTGCACACATAAGGACCAGCTCAAGTTGTGCACCCTCGTGACAGACACATTAAGGCAAGGCTTTTCAAGCCCAAGTGTGCTGCCCCATGGGATGATGAGAGCTACGTGAGTCATGCAATGCAAGCAGTGGCCTCACAAGCTTTATGTACCAGGGGTTGCATTGCTCTACACCTAGTAGGACTAGCTTGGAAGCCTCCATGATGCCACCATGGGTCAACTCAACATGTGTACCTTGCGGTACCCCCTCCCCCTTTGGCCCTCCAACCATTACAAACCAAGGTGCCACCGGGCATCCCCCAGCTTTCACATGACGCCTCCAGCCTACCAAGCCTTAGAGACTTGCCTTGGCAATTATGAGCAAGTCATGAGATGTGCCTCACCAAGATTGAGTGACACCCCCTTGCGGGCTACATGGAGCATTGCAGTCGCGAGGTACCATAGGAGTGTTCGTCTAAACTATCGACGACGTCATCAGCAATAGGCGACATGCAAGTTGCCAAGGAGAGCGAGTGAGATGGAGTGTACACTAGGTGGGATCTGGACCTACTACTCACCTAGTCACACACCCACCTGATGGTCTTATCATTAGACCCTGACACGATGATTCTGCCGTCGAGGCTCAGGGCCACAGCCTTCACAACATCTGTGTGCTCCTTAAGGGTGTGCATGCATTTGCCAGTGGCAACGTCCCACACCCTGCAAGCAAGCATGACATCAGTCACATTTTACACCACGTTTGGCTCGCATGACAGGACCACAGGTCTATAGGTGCATGCTTTAGCCCACAATAGACGGACTGCTGAGCAGTGCTGGGCGATTGGGTAATAATGTAATAAGTCGGTAATAATCCAGCGCAAAAAACGGTAATAAGTCGAAAAAATCGTCCTCAAAATGAGTGAACTTTATTATATCGGTAAAAGCTCCACCGCCCGTTTGGTACTCCTCTTATTACTTATCCCCCAACAATGTATCCCATCTTCCGCAAACCCCAAAGCGGGCGGCTGCCCACCACAGCCGAACATCCATCGCAGAACAACCACATAGCGTCCCAACGCTCTGTAACAACAAGTGCCGATGACGAAGGCGTTGAGGTCAGTAACCGCAGCATGTCCGTCAACGCAGCATGTCAACAACGCGATGCGATGGGTATATCTGGGTGCAGAGCGTAGCAAGCGATGATGATGCGGACTTGGAATGTGGGGCGGTTGAGCGGGGCTGGGGTGTGGGGCTATGTGGGATATATTGCATCCAGGTCCTACAAGGGAGTATGCTGTAATTGTACAGACTCAAATGGAACTGATTTTTGCGATTTCTTTTAATTTTATTAAGAAACTAATCAATAAATTATTTATTATATATTTTAAAGTAATAAAAACTCATGTTTTGATGTTTTTTATTACACTGAGTAATACGTCTTTGGCGAATCGCCCAGCACTGCTGCTGAGTCACAATGGTGCAGTTGTGCTCCAGCACCATGCACGCCACCGGCAGGACCTGCGCCCAATTCCCAAGGCATTCTTCGCAGACCCCGACAACTCTGCCATCACAGCTAAGCTGGTGGAGCTGGACAAGACAGAACTGGCGGGTGACTCCAACACCATCGGCGCCCTTGCCAAGCAAATGGCTGTTAACACGTAGGTAATGTTCGTTAACCCCGGTAAGAGGGGTGGCCATTGCAACTCACTGTGTCCTATGCAAAGCAAGGGTGATGTCCATGTATGCTCAGAGTGTTGCTAGTTATTCCTCATGTGTGGGCTCATGATGCATGTTGCATGATACATGATGCATGTTGTGCTTACGAGTTGCTTAGCAGAGCGTTATGTCAAGCTATAGGCCAAGGCAGCCCGCTCCAAGTACGGCATCACCCTCGAGGTGGCCAAGCTCTTTGTGCGTGTCGTGTGCCAGTACGGCCTCAACTACAGCAGTTCCGAGCTGCGTGGCACCCCGCTGGAGGACCCCGAGTGGCAAGAGCGGATTGCCTTCCACCGGCATGTGCTGACCGGTGTACCAGCGGATGTGGAAGAGGCAGCAGCCCCAGGTGACCCAGCAGACCCTGATGCGCCGCCACCCATTACCAAGCTGCCGTTGCATCGGCGGAATCTGTACGCAATCTACGTCAGCCGGTGCCTTGAGGAGTGGCAGGACCCTAACCCCCTAGAACCCCCACCCAAAGGCGAAGGCAAGGGCAAGGGCAAGGGCAGGGGCAAGGGCAGGGGCAAGGGCAAGGGCAAGGGCAAGGGCAAGGGCAAGGGCAAGGGCAAGGGCAAGGGCAAGGGCAAGGGCAAGGGCAAGGGCAAGGGCAAGGGCAAGGGCAAGGGCAAGGGCAAGGGCAAGGGCAAGGGCAAGGGCAAGGGCAAGGGCAAGGGCAAGGGCAAGGGCAAGGGCAAGGGCAAGGGCAAGGGCAAGGGCAAGGGCAAGGGCAAGGGCAAGGGCAAGGGCAAGGGTCCTAGGGTGCCCTACTGCCCCCCACCCTTCATCCTCACCCCCATGGCAGGGTCAGGTACTCACTTCATCATGATAGATACCAGGGCCTTGCATGGGGTGTGCAGTCAGCTAGGCCTGACCACAGCCACAAAGGAAGCTTTTCAGCATGCTGCCTACAGTCACTGGGACAGTGTGTTTAAGGTAGGCAAGCTCGCCAACCGGGGGTTTGTGTTTAGTAGGTAAATCCTCACTGATGGGGACAGTGTGTGTGTGCAATACACACGCCCACTGGACTACACCAGGCAGCAGCCCAGCAGCTGGCCCCTCTGGCAGCAGCCCAGCAGCAGACCCCTATAGTAGCAGCCCAGCAGCTGGCCCCTGTGGCAGCAGCCCAGCAGCTGAAGACCCCTCTGACAGCAGCAGCAGCAACAAGCGCCAACCAGCTGACATGGGCAGCGGCCTGGCTGACGAGCGGGCGTTCTAGTTTGACCCAGCCACTCAGATGGGCTCGGGGCTGGACCCTGGGGCCATCTAGGCAGTCAGTGCAGCTTCAGGGGTGTGGGATGAGGATGGCTGCCTGGACAGCTTCATCAGAAGCAAGCTGACCAGGAGCCAGGTGCAGCATGACAGCGGCCTGATCCAGGCTCGCCACAACACTCAGCGGTGGAATGAGAACATCAAGCTCGAGCTGCAGCACCTGGCAGCAGCCACCCCAGCAGGCACCTCCCTGGTGGCCATCCAGTGGCATGTGGCCGTCACGCTGGCCACTTGGGATACAGTGTGGGAGGAGTACCTGCATCCCAAGTGGGCTGCTCACTTGATGAGGCTGCATGGCGCGCAGGAGAAGGTCCTGGAGCGCTACTTCAAGGAGGTGGGAGTGCCAAGGGAACGGGGGTAGGGGCAGGGCCAGATGATGATGACTGCGCCACATGTGACCTGCTAGGTGCCCATGTCCCCAATCCTTGCAAGGATGTCATGTGCGGTGTGTGCCTTGTGTGCCATGCAGTTGGAGGAGGAGGCAGCTATTGAGTCCCAGAAGCGATGGGGGACCCGCAAGCAGCTGGTGATGTTCTTTGGCAACGCAGGCATTGGCACGCGGGGTGGGTGGGGGGCCAAGGCTGTGTTGCAGGCCTGCCACAAGGTGGTGAAGAGGCCCAACAGCGGCAAGCCAACCGACAGGGTGAAAGGCAAGGTGGTGACAGTGGATGAGTTCCGCACCAGCAGGGTGAGCTCGGCTATGAACAGCCCTCAGCCCTGTGAGGCGGAGCTTGACCGTAGCAAGCCCACCAGGCTTGAAGGCTGGAAGCCCCAGCCAGGTCAGGTGCAGAACCGCTTGTTGCGGTCAGCCTGGAGCAAGCGGTTTGAGGCGCCAGTGCGGGGGCTCATGTGGTGCCCACAGCTGCACCAGGCCACCCCTGGTGACCTTGGCAAATGGGTGGACAGGTATTGCAACGCAGCCCTCAACATGCAGCGGGCAGGGGAGAGCAAGTTGCGCCCACTGGAGCTGTGCAGGTGGGAACACCGAGCAAGGCTTCCTGCCCAGAGCAAGGAGTACCCAACATTGGGTTTCAAGAAGCTGCGAGACCGAGCCCCCAAAGCCCTAGCCCAGCAGCTTGTAGCACAGTAGCATGTGTGCACCGCGCAATGCTTAAGCTGTTGCTTACATCAGAGCATGTGTTTTATGCCAACATCGGTTGCCCTACTCTCGCAAGGGGGGAGGGGTAGGAAATTAGGTATTGGTACCGGATGCTTGCTGCATGCAAACACTCCGGATGACAGATAACACAGCCTCTACCGCAGATGAGTTGACAATGAGATGAGTTGACTGTGACATGCTACCGATGCATGGCATACTTGTAACATGGGCCTTTTGTCTTCGTTTGAAGCTGATGCAGTGGGCATATGCATGGTTATGCATATGCATGCTTTAGCTCACAATAGACGGACTGCATAGACAACGGGTGTGTACGCGTTCGGCAGAAGGTTTGATAGGATTTAATTATGTTCCACCGCCTGATCTGTAAATCTAATGGCAGCTTAGCAGCCAGCCTGAAGGGGCAGTCTGCAAGGGTACCACCCGGGCCTATGGTTGTTGTGCATACAATGTAAAAGCAGGTGGCGCTTGCAGGAGGCATTGTTGCAGGGCTGTGTGACTGGCTGGCAGTCAGTGGCTGTCAAAGTGGCGAGGCATGGCATACTTGCAACATGGGCCATCTAGTAAAATTGTCTTCGTTTGAGGAAGCTGGTGCAGTGGGCATAGGCATAGGCTTTGTATAGGCATGTCTATGCGTAGGCATGGGGAAGCAGCAGCAGCGAACCTGGTGGGAGTAGGGTAGTTGGGCATCCCACCAGACAGAGGCACCCTGGCAGTGCACTTGTTCACTGATGCCCTCAGTACCTCTGTCACTGCAGGCTGCCACCCACCTGACTGTCTTGTCATCAGAGCCTGAAGCAATGACCCTGCCATCTGTGGCCACAGCATTGACGTCAAGTTCATGGCCATTCAGCACGGCCAGGCAGGCTGTCCAGTCGTCCTCCTTGGTTAAGAGGCTGGCTGCAGGCTGGTTGGGCAAGGAGGCAGCTCGCTTGGCCACAAAGCTGTTGTGCGGGGCATCTCTTGCCAGCTGCAATGCCGCCCTGCACATGATTGTTTGGTACATTTGCTCCAGGCCAGGCAGCAAGACATGTGACAGAGGGCGATAGGAAGAAACGTGAGGGACCTGACCTGGTGAGGCTCCACAGCAGCAGCACTGGGCAGGCCTGACCACCCACCATGGATATTTGACCAGGGTGTTGCTGCACATGCGCAGCCAGCGGGCCACATCCAGGACTATTGGCTGGCAAGCAGCCGGGGCTTGCTGGCTTAGGCCCATCAGGTCCCTCAGCACATCAGGCCCATGACCTGGGCAACACGATGCAGGCAGGCCTGAGTGCTAGCATGGCTGGACTGCTACACCAGTGATGGGACAGGCGAAGGCAGGCAGGCAGGCAGCCTGGCCTTACTTACCTGCTGTGTAGGTAGCCTGCCAAAAGCCAAACTCCAGGATCAGGGTCTGGAGTACATCAGCATCGCCTGACAGGCAGGCATGCGCCACCGCATGCCGCAAGCTGTAGCCCAGGCCAGTGCCAGGTACATGGTCTGTGCAGCTCAACGTACTGTTGGGTTTGCACATAGCAACACAATGCTTGGCCTGCTGGAGGCAAGCGCTGGCCAGCAGGCGGTGGCCCTGCTGTGGGCTGACTTCGAACTGGCCAGCAGACATGCCCGCCGCTGAGGTCAGCCAGTCCAGCACTGATTTGTGATAGGGGGCCACACGCTCCTGCTGGTCTGAGCCGGCAGGACGGCAAGGGAACAGGTTGGCCAGCAGCCCCACCAGCTGCTGCACCTGCAGGGCCAGGGCCAGGGCCAGGGGCATGACGTTTTGTGATTGCTGGCTGGGCATCATCAAGGTCAACCCGTACAACAGCATGGCAATGATAGCAGCCGGCTGTGCTGCCCACCTTGCTGGTGTCTGCTCCACAGCCTGTAGCCCAAGCCAGCTCCGGCACCGTCAGAGGCTCCAGGCATGCCACCAGGACAGGCAGCAGGCAGGTGCGCAGCAGCTCCAGCAGGTCAGGCTGCTCAGCCTCAAGGGCCTCCTGCAGCGTGCTCAGCACCCGGTGGTACATGCCCTCCAGCCCGCTGGGCAACCGCGCCTTCAGCTCCTGCAGTGTCCATGTTTCCTGCTCTGCCAGGTTGTCAAAAGCTGCAAGCAGGCAATGCAACAGGCAGTGGGTCAAGATGGCAGCATTGTGCACTGGCACCAACAATGAGTCAGTGCTACAAAGCACAGAGGTGGCACTACAAAAGCACTACAGGAGCCAGCTGGACCACGACACACAGCATCTGGGTAGAGCGTGCTAAGGACCACGACATACAGTGGGGTAAGTGTGGGGCAGTGGGGACGCGGAAATGGACATACAGCGGGCGGAGCGATCTGAAGCTTGGCACACGCACCGTACTTGGTGTATATGAACTGCCCTGAGCTCTTTTCCAGCATCAGCTGGGCGGCGGCATCCAGGTCACAGTCTGCCACCAAACGGCCCTGACCCAGCCGCCATTTCAGCAGGGCCAGCATGTCAGCCTCGTTCTGCAGTGCCTCAGGCTTGATCCACTCCTTTGGCGTAAGCTTCCAGGCGTCGAAGGCTGGCTCCACTTGGGGCCGCGCAGTCAGCAGGACACGCACCCACACTGGCAGCCGCAGGAACCTGGACAGGGGTGGGCACCACAGCAGGCAGATCAAGTGAGACTGGCGTCAGCAAGGGAGGCTGGCCAGAAGGGTCACAGCAGAGATCTGCTCCAATACGTCAGTATGGCATAAGCGAAAGAGGTTTGCCAGAGGCGTCATTGTTGTAATATCTGACAGCGACTTAGCCATGTGCTGGACAGCAGCATCGGCATTACAAATGTGCCTGGGCAGGCAGGCCACTCACTCCTTGGCAATGAGGTCAGTGACTGGCTGCCACCCCCTGCCACCATCATCCGCCTCATCCAACGCGTCCAGCAGCAGCAGGACAAAGGGCCGGGGTGCTTCTGGATGCAGACCCTTGTCCAGCTTCAGCAGTGGCTCCAGCAGGAAGCTGCAGTCAGCAGCAGCAGCAGGTGCAGGGGGCTGCTAGCTACTGGGGGAGAGGGAGGGGGCAGGGCAGCAGCCAGGCTGAGCACCTGGTGAATGTGTCCTGCATGGACAGCTTGGTGGCGTTGCCGTGCTTCTCCACCACTGGCACCAGCAGGTCAGCCAGGCCCGGCAGCTTCTCAGCCAGCTGCAGTGCCAGGCAGAGCAGCATGGTCCGGCCTTGGGACCTGGTGTGGCCCACAGTGAAGAAGTGGTGAGCCTGCGGCAGCAGACGCGGAGGCAGTAGGCACTCTATAGCCATATGCTTCGGCTGGTAAGGAATACTGCTTTTGGTTGCAGCTTAACCTTGGTCCTTAGGGAGGTGCTGAACACGCTCTTTCTTGGTCCTTAAGCAGTACCTCACTCACCATGACCAAGTTCCTGTCCTTGTTGCCCCGCACCACCAGCTTGGTGTGCATGACCGCACTGAACACGCTCTTGCCCATGCCCGCATCCGCCAGGAGCAGGAACAGGCGGGAGGCTGCACCCTCATCACCAGGGCTGCAGCTGCTGCTGGCGTTAAGCCAGTCATTGACTCGGTCGTACATCCATTGCCGGCTGCCTGGGTGGTACTCATCCAACAGCTGAGCAATTCTGTAGCTGCGCATCACCTCAGCCATCTGATGAGGGACATGAGCAACAGTGAGTCTATGACGGATGATGGCAAGTCTATGGATCATTGGGCTGTGCGTGGGTGGTACAGGAGCAGCAGCATGTATGGGACTTGCCTGCAGCTTGCTGCACATCAAGGCCAGCTCTCCAGCGCTCTTCAGCTTCTTGGTTGCCACTTTCCGGTCAAAGCCCTGCCTCAGTAAGACATACGATAGAGGGCAGGAGGGAGAAACTTGAGACATGGTAACATCTGACATGGTGAGCCCCACAGCAGCAGCACTGGCCAGGCCTGACCACCCACTATTGACATATGGCACATTGACATATGGCACACATGGCTACATTACTAACCAGGTTTTCAGTTGCAATGAATGGCGGGTGGAGGGAGAGGGCGGCCAAGCAGCCTAACGGCTGACGGCTTAAGCGGTGTAAGCCACCTATCTATCAATGAATGGCAGGTGATCGGGCTTGACAGCCTGGACCTACGCTCCCCAGAGTAAATTGAGGTGCCGCTGAAGAAGCACACCAGGAATAAGGCGTCCAGTAGATCAGGCAAGCCCTCAGGCAGGCCAAGAGCCACTGTCTTCGCGTACTCGATCCCCAGCTGATGCAAATAGTTTAATTCTGAACGGGTCTGCGCATCCATGTCGTAAGTGCCAGAGCAGCAGGCAGCAGGGGCGTCAGGTGCAGCTGAGAAGGCACACACACTGCTTATACACCACGTACAGGCCAGCGTAGCATCATGTGAAGAGGCCACCCACCACATAGCCGTCCTCGTCCTTGTCCATCAGAGGCATGACGACGCAATGCAGGTACGCATGTTCCTGGTCTGGGGGCAGTGGCAGCACTTTCTCCTCACGCAATGTTTCATCATACTCAGCCAAGGTCCTCTCCAGCCTGCATACACACACATACTCCCTCTTCATCACATGCACAATCATGCATGCGCTTGTCTGAGACAGAACTAAGGCTGGGCGGTGACATGTGACGAACCCAACATGGACGTACCCTTCCTTTTTAAACCAGTTGACCAGGTGAGCAAGGAAGACGCTGTTCGCCACTCGCCCTATCAGCCTGCCCACTGTGTCCTTCCACCAGGTCTGCAGATAGTTGGGCAGCGCCACTGGGCCCCTGGCAGCCGCCTTGTCTTGGGAGTCTTGAAGCTGAGCAAGCTGGGACTTCACGTCCGCAATGTCCAACTTGATGCCCTTCAATTCTGCACTCAACGCCTCCAGCTCTGACACAATGACCTGGTCTTTGAGCCCGCCGTGCTGCTTTAGCAACCTACGCAGCAGCTCGGGTTTGAACTGCTGCAGCTTCTTCACTGCCTGCTCTGCTTTGCTTTCAGGCAGCTCAGCAGCCTTGCACACTGCTTCACGGAAGGCTGCCATCTCATCCGTGTAAGTTCTTTGCGTGATAACCAGCTCCACCGCCATGGCAAAACACGTCTCCTGCAGCCACCACCCCAGCACCCAGAAGAGGTGCAGCACCAGGCAGCCAGCATCAGGGGCATCAGCAGCACCCACCTGCATGGCCGCCCTGATGTCCGCATCCAGTCTCTCAAACTCAGCCTTGTGACTGTTGCTCATGATGGCACGCATCAGGAAGCCATGCTGATTGTACGAGGCAATCACATTGCCCGCCTCCACCAGCAGCTTAGCCATGGTGAGCATGCCCTGTGTGGCGGCCTGCAGCACCTGCAGGCCGCCCTGCTGCTCATCAAGACACAGAAGCTTGGCCAGCTGCCTGTCACACTCCTTCACCAGGTTCAGCAGCTGCCTGGCGTTGATTGTGTTGACCGCAGCCTGCAGGGGCAGCACAAGCAGGACACTGTAGTTATTGCCAGCAGGCTGCAGCCCCAGCATAGGACAGTTGTGCCATCCAGCTGGTTGGCAGGCCTGTTTTATGCTGGCAGTGTGACAAACATGCCGCTGCCAGGCTGTCGTGGCAGCAGCCCAGCACCTGTTCAGCCCGGTTATTAGCACGGCAGCCTGCAGTGATAGCACGAGCAAGACTCTTCCCAGCAGGACACCGCAGCCATAAACTGGGACCTAGAGCCCAGACAGCAGCCCAGCACCTGTTCAGCCCGGTCGTAGATGCCGCCGATGACCGCTGCCATCAACGGCCCGAAGGGCAGCACTTCCAGGCAGGGTTTAGTCCAGTACACCACCACCTTGCCCAGCTCTGACAACTGCGCCAGCTTGACCTCTGCCTCAGTGCGGGGCGGCACCTTCAGCGTCTGCACATTCACTGCGCCCTGCTGGCTGCCCCAAAGCTTACGTATTGCACTGAAAACAAGGTCCGCCTCATCACCACACACCACTGGCGCCGCCCACTTCCGCCTCTGCTCGTCAGCCTCTGACCCTTTCTGTGGCTGTGCTGAGGCCGCTGCGTTGCCTTGATCTGATGGCTTACTTACAGCCATTGTCTGCTGAACACTGCTCCTTACTGTCTTGTCCTGCCCAGCTTGAAGCTGCGAGCAGGTATGGCGGTGGTTGTCTGTAGTGTGATAGGTCCCAGCGCCAGCAGCCATGGCAGTGGAAAGCAGGCAATGAACAGAGCCAGCCCTGAGCCTGGACATGGCAACAACCACATCCATGAGGCAGAGCCAGAAGTGCAATGGGAGGCAGGCAATGCCTAGACATGCTGCCTCTGGCTGGCTCTAGCCAGCCGCATGCATGCAATGTCATACACCTTGAAAGCTGGCCTAGTGCACCCATGTACCCACTCACTGGCAGCAGCACATGCTGAGACATGCACACTGACTTAGCCGTGCTCAGCTGGCACATGCTGCCATGGCCCCAACCCGCAGTAGGCGCACATGCCTGTCAGGCAATGCTGACCGGGCACACAGCCCACCCAGCCCACCAAGAGCAAAGGCAAGGGCCAGGGCATGGCTGCTCAGCCCAGTCTACACAGGACGCTGGAGCTATTCTTCAAGAAGGTGAGGGTGGGTGGGTGGGTTATGTATTGGGAGGTGGTGGGTGGGCATGAAGTGAAAGAGTAGTGAACTGTACCATGCCTAACCTGGTGCAACTATGTCAGCCGCCCTGTCTGCCTTGTGTTCTTGACTGAAGCTGGAGGAGGATATGGCGGAGGTATCTATGGGGCGCCACAAGCGTGTCAAGCAGCTGGTGACATTCTTTTCACAGCTGGCATCAACACCCGGGGAGGCTGGCGTGCTGACGCGGTGCTGCGAGCCTGTTGCACGGTGGTGTGCAGGCCCAGGGGCACAGACCAGCAGCGGGGCAGGGTGGTGCTAGTGGATGAGTTCCAAATCAGCCGGGTCAGCAGTGACTGGCCAGCAGCCCTGTGAGAACAGGCTGAACAAATGCATGGCCACTAGGCTGGAAGGTTGGAAAACCCCAGCAGGGCAGGTGCACCACCGGCTGCTGCGTCCAGCATCGAGCCAGCAGCGTGACCAGCCAGTGTTGGGCCTGATGTGGTGCAAGGTAGTGGCCCCCCGCATCCTGCCTCAGCTCCCAGGCAGCCAGGCCACCACACAGCTAGCAGCCTCTGAGCCTGGGCCCAGCACACCCCGCCAGCCAAGCGCAGCAAGCGCAGCCAGGCTGAGCAGGCAGCCAAGCCCATCCAGCCCACCAAGGGCAGAGGCAAAGGCAAGGGCAAGGCTGCCCAAAGGCTGCTCAGCTCAGCCCACCAGCACCACAGCCAGGCAGATGGGTAGACAGGGACTGCAACGCAGCATTGAAATTGCAGCTTATCGGGGAGAGCAGGTGGCACCTGCTGGAGCTGTGCTGGTTGCCAAGGGCAAGGAGTACCCTGAGGTGGGGTACAAGCGGCTGCGAGACCAGCCACCCAAGGCCCAGCAGCAGCAACAGCCTGCTAAGGCACAGTAGGATGTTCCCCCTTTGAGCTGTCATCAGCTGCCATCAATGCATGTTTGTCATACCAACTCTAGGCTATAGCCCTGCCACAGGGGTCAGGCAATAGTGTAGGAGGAAGGTGACCATAGCATGTGCATGGGAACATGACTCCAGGCTGATGGGACCTGGTTCTGCCTTTGCGGGCTGATGAGGGAGGTGCTGAACACACTCTTTTATGGTCCATAGGCAGCACCTCACTCACCTCACTCACTGTGTTAGCTACGTGAGTACATTGATAGGTACATTGAGCGAGAGGAGCACTGGCACCCAATCACCTTGTCATGTAAACTGGATTTTTCTGGGGAAGGTGATGAATGGTCAGGACGGGAGAATCCACACCTCATAGCGACCTAAGCGTCAACGCCACGACGATGTGGTGATTGGTGTCAACGCCACGACGATGTGGTGAAGAGTAGGCATGTGGCCTCGCAACAAATGATCGACAGTAGCGCGCTGGCCGTCCACTACTGTTACCACTACTTGGCATATCCTACAGCTCAGCGATGTGGCTCAGTGTACCCCTTGGCTCATCAGCCCCACCGTCCCCCACATCAGGCTCACCGATACAGCATGAAGATATAGCTCTGCCGTACCTGTGCAGTGGACGCCAGTCAGTCGGTAAAGCTGGACGTTCCAGGTGTCGCAGGTTGTCCACGGGATGTGGCAAGGTGCCTAATCTAGACACAGCAATTTTGCATCTGCGTACACGACCTTTATGTGTGCGTAGTGTGCCAAGGGATGCGCCGATGCCGGCGACGCAGCAAGCAGTGCGCGTACAGGTGCAGGTGTAGCTGTCGGTTAAGTTTCGCGGGAACTTTGAAGGCCCATGCGGAGATATGGCTTCGCGCACACGTGAGATGGGTATAGAAGCAGCGGAATAACGAGTAGCGGTGTGGTCCGGAGCTTGTTTCGTGCTGGTCGGATGGCTTGTAAAACCGGTGAGGTAAAACCTATCGTTGAGATCGAGTGTGATACAGGTAGTCCAGCTCGGGCACCTCCAGCTGAGAAACAGGTGGTCCAGCACCACCCTCATCGTCCAAAATTACCTCTCCTCCACATCTACGGACTTTTTCTACACTCCTCTTTGCTAGATGACCACTATGCTGGTAGACCATCTAAACGTAGGTTTAGATGGTCTACCAGCATAGTGGTCATCTAGCAAAGAGGAGTGTAGAAATAGTCTACTTCAACGCTGAATAGGTATTCGATGTCAGGGAAAGCGACAAGGCACTGCAATCTGCTAGGTCCGGTGCCACACACAGCCAGCCTGCTGCTCACATCCACACGTGGCACGCCTCACATAGTGATACCTTCTGCCAACAGCACACACCATATTCTCCGCAGTGGCCACGTTGAGCTGTGATCTTCCAGCGTTGTAGGTCTTGCCCCAAGATGACCAGTTCCGCTCAACTGCTGCAGTGGTGAAATGCATGGACAGCAAGCGTACCGCAGCCTGGCTGAAGTTAGGGACAAACCCCTAGAAAGCTGCCTGCAAACTTGTTCCTCGGGCGGGGCGGGGCGGGGCGGGGCGGGGCGGGGCGGGGCGGGGCGGGGCGGGGCGGGGCGGGGCGGGGCGGGGCGGGGCGGGGCGGGGCGGGGCGGGGCGGGGCGGGGCGGGGCGGGGCGGGGCGGGGCGGGGCGGGGCGGGGCGGGGCGGGGCGGGGCGGGGCGGGGCGGGGCGGGGCGGGGCGGGGCGGGGCGGGGCGGGGCGGGGCGGGGCGGGGCGGGGCGGGGCGGGGCGGGGCGGGGCGGGGCGGGGCGGGGCGGGGCGGGGCGGGGCGGGGCGGGGCGGGGCGGGGCGGGGCGGGGCGGGGCGGGGCGGGGCGGGGCGGGGCGGGGCGGGGCGGGGCGGGGCGGGGCGGGGCGGGGCGGGGCGGGGCGGGGCGGGGCGGGGCGGGGCGGGGCGGGGCGGGGCGGGGCGGGGCGGGGCGGGGCGGGGCGGGGCGGGGCGGGGCGGGGCGGGGCGGGGCGGGGCGGGGCGGGGCGGGGCGGGGCGGGGCGGGGCGGGGCGGGGCGGGGCGGGGCGGGGCGGGGCGGGGCGGGGCGGGGCGGGGCGGGGCGGGGCGGGGCGGGGCGGGGCGGGGCGGGGCGGGGCGGGGCGGGGCGGGGCGGGGCGGGGCGGGGCGGGGCGGGGCGGGGCGGGGCGGGGCGGGGCGGGGCGGGGCGGGGCGGGGCGGGGCGGGGCGGGGCGGGGCGGGGCGGGGCGGGGCGGGGCGGGGCGGGGCGGGGCGGGGCGGGGCGGGGCGGGGCGGGGCGGGGCGGGGCGGGGCGGGGCGGGGCGGGGCGGGGCGGGGCGGGGCGGGGCGGGGCGGGGCGGGGCGGGGCGGGGCGGGGCGGGGCGGGGCGGGGCGGGGCGGGGCGGGGCGGGGCGGGGCGGGGCGGGGCGGGGCGGGGCGGGGCGGGGCGGGGCGGGGCGGGGCGGGGCGGGGCGGGGCGGGGCGGGGCGGGGCGGGGCGGGGCGGGGCGGGGCGGGGCGGGGCGGGGCGGGGCGGGGCGGGGCGGGGCGGGGCGGGGCGGGGCGGGGCGGGGCGGGGCGGGGCGGGGCGGGGCGGGGCGGGGCGGGGCGGGGCGGGGCGGGGCGGGGCGGGGCGGGGCGGGGCGGGGCGGGGCGGGGCGGGGCGGGGCGGGGCGGGGCGGGGCGGGGCGGGGCGGGGCGGGGCGGGGCGGGGCGGGGCGGGGCGGGGCGGGGCGGGGCGGGGCGGGGCGGGGCGGGGCGGGGCGGGGCGGGGCGGGGCGGGGCGGGGCGGGGCGGGGCGGGGCGGGGCGGGGCGGGGCGGGGCGGGGCGGGGCGGGGCGGGGCGGGGCGGGGCGGGGCGGGGCGGGGCGGGGCGGGGCGGGGCGGGGCGGGGCGGGGCGGGGCGGGGCGGGGCGGGGCGGGGCGGGGCGGGGCGGGGCGGGGCGGGGCGGGGCGGGGCGGGGCGGGGCGGGGCGGGGCGGGGCGGGGCGGGGCGGGGCGGGGCGGGGCGGGGCGGGGCGGGGCGGGGCGGGGCGGGGCGGGGCGGGGCGGGGCGGGGCGGGGCGGGGCGGGGCGGGGCGGGGCGGGGCGGGGCGGGGCGGGGCGGGGCGGGGCGGGGCGGGGCGGGGCGGGGCGGGGCGGGGCGGGGCGGGGCGGGGCGGGGCGGGGCGGGGCGGGGCGGGGCGGGGCGGGGCGGGGCGGGGCGGGGCGGGGCGGGGCGGGGCGGGGCGGGGCGGGGCGGGGCGGGGCGGGGCGGGGCGGGGCGGGGCGGGGCGGGGCGGGGCGGGGCGGGGCGGGGCGGGGCGGGGCGGGGCGGGGCGGGGCGGGGCGGGGCGGGGCGGGGCGGGGCGGGGCGGGGCGGGGCGGGGCGGGGCGGGGCGGGGCGGGGCGGGGCGGGGCGGGGCGGGGCGGGGCGGGGCGGGGCGGGGCGGGGCGGGGCGGGGCGGGGCGGGGCGGGGCGGGGCGGGGCGGGGCGGGGCGGGGCGGGGCGGGGCGGGGCGGGGCGGGGCGGGGCGGGGCGGGGCGGGGCGGGGCGGGGCGGGGCGGGGCGGGGCGGGGCGGGGCGGGGCGGGGCGGGGCGGGGCGGGGCGGGGCGGGGCGGGGCGGGCGGCCCATCATGTCACCCAGCAACGCCTGTCTGCCCTCTCCACTCAGCACCCCGCCCTGCTGCCTGCATCAGCGTACACTACAGCCTTCACCTCCCTGCCAGCTGATGTGCGCACCATCACTACTTCCCACCTTGTTGGCGCTGGGGCTATGGCTGACCAGCAGTGGCTGGTTGTTGCTGGCTGGGAGTGCCCGGACCTCTCATCTGCTGGCACACACGCCGGCATGCATGGCCCACACTTCTTCCACCCACCCTGATTGTTTGCGCATCATTGGCCCCATGCAGTAGCTGCAGCCCACCTGCCCCCCGGCTACATCCTTGAGGATGTTGCAGTCCAGCGCAATATTGGCAGCCGCGCCGTGGTAGCTCAGCTGCAGCCACTTCGCCAGTTGTTTTGCGAACCATAGTGCATTGATGCAGCCATTGTGGGGTCCTATGCTCACAGAATGCGCAGGTACTGGACCGACCTGTGTGACATCGCTGCGGTGGCAACTGTGCTGGCATATGCTGACCGAGGGCATGCACAGGTGCAAGACGTCCTGGACCCTGGCCGCCGTGCCCCACTGGCCAATAGCTGGCCGCCACCACCAGCCCTCCAGTACGAAGTGGCCGGTCAGCACCTGTGCGTCCTCCCCACCCTCGTTGCCACCCCACAATCCTACGCTTTCCGCAGCGCCGGACCTGGGTTCATGATCAACCCCGACGGCACCTGCAGCGAGCCCACCGTCCCTGAGCGTGATCGGGCCCTAGGCTATGGCACCGGCGCCACTGCGGCACCAGGGGTCAGCCTGCCACAGCGCTTTGCAATCCTTGGCCGTTGCATGGCCGCCTCAGGATGCAGTCACTGTTGGCCGCCTCCCTAGTCCTCTTTTGTTCACCTCCCAGCCCCAGCCTCACCTCCTGTGCCTGCGTGGCGGGGGGGAGTGTTGGGCCCCAGCCTCTCAGTCGCCACCCAGCCCCGGTCGGCAGCCTCGCTTCATCTACCTGCCCAGAAGTGGCTGCAGCCGAGGAGGGATCAGGCACCGATGCGTCTGCCCTACACTTCCTACGCAACATTGCTCACCTACCAGGGATGACAGCCACCAAGATGCGCCGTGTGGTGCGCCGGGCCAACCGGTATGAAGCAGACCATCTGCTACGGGTCATGACGTATGGCAGCGCTAAGGTTGTGCCAGCCCCAGCCACTCGTGATCAGCTTGTGCTCTGCATGCATGGCAGCAATGGGCACTTTGGGGTGTGACGCACTACTGCCATACTGTTGCACAACCACTCGTGGGCAGGTATCCATGCCGATGTAGCACGCATCCTCAAATCCTGCCAAAACCTTCGTGCTGCCCAGCTGTCACCTCTGCCAGTGCAAGGACTTTTCTACCGTTGGGGCGTGGACCTGGCTGGCCCGCTCCCCCGCACTCACCGCGGCAATGAGTACCTGTTGGTGTGCATCGAGCACCTCACCAAGCATGTGGAGCTGGTGCCCAACCCTGACAGGCTGGCCAACACCACAACCTACCACTTTCATCACCAAGTCCTTAGCTGCTTTGGGGGCATCGCTGAGGTCCTCACCGACGGGGGACGTGAGTTCCAAGGGGAGTTTGCTGATCTCTTGCAGCGCCATTTGACAGACCACCGCGTTACCTTCCCCCACCACCCCCAGGCAGATGGGCTGGCTGAGAGGGCGGTGCAGCCCTTAAAGAATGCCCTCCGCAAGCACATTGCTGTCAGTGGTGACCCTGCTGCCTGGGATGAGCCATTGCCCGCCATCGCTCTGGGTTACTGTGCCTCACCACAGGAAGCCACTAAGTGCAACCCTTACTCCCTGTTGCATTGCTGCGCACCCTTGCTCCCCCCTGCAGTCGTTCAGCGCATGGCGCGCCCGGTCAACCTTGATGACCCAGTGGTGGCTGCTCACGACCTCCCGGAGCGCTCTGCCGTGTTGCACCGTGAAACAGTTGCCGCCATGGGCAACATCCGCATCGCCCAGCACTCATGGCGTCAGTGATGGTGCCGTCCACCCAGTCCACGGCAAAGAAGCGTGGGTGGAACTGCTGCCCCTTGCAGCCACACGCCCGTGCGGCCGTTGCGTGGCAGCGGCTCAACCCCGCCCCGGCTTGGTGGTGAAGGCGGTCCTGGGTCCGGGCTGGGTACCTTGAGGCCGGTGGTGCCGCGGCTGGTGCAGTCTGCGCACAGCCATATACCCTTAGGTACAGAGGTCAGTTTGAGAGTAAGGCAGAGCATGTGATATCCAGTGCCACAGCCATCGCACAGCAGCATGCGGTCAGCGGCACCGAGCTGCAAGGTGTTGGCCTGTGGGCGTTGTGTCCACACAAAGGAGCCAGGGTGCAGCTGACGAGCAGCTGGCTTGTAGCTGCCGCTGTAAGTGATGGCGCAGCGCAGGGTGTCATGGCCCTACCGTACTGCGCAACCGCCAGTTGCTGCAACCTGAGGGCACGACACTACCCGCGGCACCCACACATGTACCCGCTGTCCGACCTAGCTGCCGTCGGTCTACGCGGCTGGGCCCGAGTGCTGATGAGCATGGCATCACTGTGGGCCTGAGGGCACCAAGGGGCGAGCCAATAGCGACTAGCGCTACCCTTGACAGCATGCCCTCAGTGTCACGGAGGGCTCAGGCATGGATGGGATTAGGCCCACCATGTCCTGCCTGTAGAGAGATCCACAGTGCCATGACCATTGCTGCAACCCTGCTGTGACCTGTACCTCTTAGTGCACTGCCGTTTTGTGCCGCCAACTTGTGCACTGAGGGGGAGTCTGTTACAGGTCACATCGCACGCATGCAACGCGACAGCCATCATGGTGAGAAAAGCCAAAAGTGGCGAACGCTTCCTTACTTAGCGGCGTATGCCCCATCGGGAGAGTTGATTTCTTACTTATTTCTTTCTTTCTGCCTACAATCCCATATCACCCACACTCGCCTTCTTGAGGAACTGCATCAATGCCAGCCTCCCTCTGCCAGGATTGGTGGTAGCTGTCACTGCACTTGGTCAACGCCAGCCTCCCTCCAGCTGCCTGCCTGGAACACCCCACCCACCGGCACGACTGCCAGCTGAGCACGCAGCAGGTGGTGCCCCCTCCAGCCTCACCCGCGCCACTGAAAGTGTATGGAAGCCGCAGCCGGCTGGCTGGCTGGCGTGTGCAGCGGCCTGGCCTGGCATGTGCTGCCTCATTCAGTGCTCTGACATCTGCTGCGGCCCAACACGTACAATAGCTGCCTCCTCGTGTCGCGGGAGGTGGGTTGCAGGCAAAGCAGCCAAGCATAGACTCTGCCCCAACCCTCCCACTGGCCACCTCCTCATCCCCTGGCAGCCACCATGGCTGCACCTGCCCCTGCCCTTGGTCCCACCCTCAGCCTGATATCTGCCTTCACTCACCCAGTCGTCCTCCCACCGCTGGCAACACACAGGCTACAGGGTTTACTGAACCACTTGCCCACTGCCCACGCTCCACTCGAGCTACTGGGGCCATTGAGGTAGCCAGATAGAGCGGCCCGGCAGCAACTAGGCGGCTGCTCCACTGTGGCTTGTTGCCTGTCACTGCACCAGCTTGCACATGTTGCACATGGGCTAATATGCAGGCGTCTTTAGCCGCACGCCTGGCGCTTCTGGCCGCATTGCCAGCCAGGCATCCAGGCTACCATAATATGCGGGCAGCCAGGCAGACACAGCATGGCTCAGAACACCCCACCCCACCCGCCGGGCCGTTAACACTGCACATGTCACAAGGCAGCCGCACCACATGGGAGGTATGGCAGCTGGGGGCAACTGGGACTAGATGGGACCAGAGCACTCTGCTGCCCGTTCCCACCACTGCGCGTATGGAGGCACACGCTGGACTGCCATGATGTGCTTCACCTGAGGCTGGGGATGGGGATGGGGATGGGGATAGGGCCATAGTAGTGGGATAGGGGCAGGGGTTGGAGCATAGCGATATCGTTCACCTCGTTTGCTGTGAACCCCCTGGTAAGTGCTGGTGCTGCCTTGGGGCTGCTCGCCCTATAGCTCTGCCTGGTACGTGCTGTAAGCCCCCACCGGGCAAGCTGCCGAACATGGGTGAGTGGTTAACTTGGTCTGTTGTCAATGTAACCGTTGCCAATGAGAGTCGTGAGAGTGAGTGTACCATCTACTACAGAGCGCGATGAAGGGCAAGAAGCGCAAGGGTGCGGATGAGCCCAAACAGCCCGAACCCAAAGCCCGAACCCGAAGCCCGAAGCCAAAGCCCAAGGGCAAGCCTAACAACCTGGGCTGGGTAGGCCCCGTCTCGCAACAAGGGAGGGCACTTAGGGAGAGACTGGTGGAGCGGGTCAAGTCGAGGATCCATGAAGTGGACGGGCTTCATCAGGTGGGTTGCTTTACTCGTATCCGCATCCGAACTGGGTCCTCCTCCGCATCCCTAGGGACACCTGTACTGGATCGTACTCTGGCTGAGGGGCGCCATCCACCACAAGCAGCGCAAGCTAGCTTCCCTTGCGGTCCTGGTGCAGCTGGCCAAGTGCATGGTGGGGCCTCCCACCCGCGGCTTCCATCCTGTCCCCCCCCTCCCTCGGTGCAGCCTCCTCCAACCCAGGGTCCAGCCCAGGGGTCAGTGTGTGTGTGCAATACACACGCCCACTGGACTACACCCCCCCTGGCCCCTCTGGCATTAGCCCAGCAGCCGGCCCCTCTGGCAGCAGCCCAGCAGCAGACCCCTCTGGCAGCAGCAGCAGCAACAAGCGCCAACCAGATGACATAAGCAGTGGCTTGGCTGACGAGCGGACGTTCCAATTCGACCCAGCCACTCGGATGGGCATGGGGCTGGACCCTGGGGCCATCCAGGCAGTCAGTGCAGCTTCAGGGGTGTGGGATGGGGATGGCTGCCTGGACAGCTTCATCAGGAGCAAGCTGACCAGGAGCCAGGTGCAGCATGACAGCGGCCTGATCCAGGCTCGCCACAACACTCAGCGGTGGAATGAGAACATCAAGCTCGAGCTGCAGCACCTGGCAGCAGCCACCCCAACAGGCACCTCCCTGGTGGCCATCCAGCGGCATGTGGCCTTCACCTTGGCCACTTACAATGCAGTGTGGGAGGAGTACCTGCATCCCAAGTGGGCTGCGCAATTGATGAGGCTGCATGGCGCGCAGGAGAAGGTCCTGGAGCGCTACTTCAAGAAGGTGGGAGTGCCAAGGGTAGGGGGGGAGGGGCAGGGCCAGATGATGATGACTGCCCCACATGCGTCCTGCTAGGTGCCCATGTCCCCAATCCTCTCAAGGATGTCATGCGCGGTGTGTGCCTTGTGTGCCTTGTGTGCCATGCAGTTGGAGGAGGTAGCAGCTGTTGAGTCCCAGAAGCGGGGGACACGCAAGCAGCTGGTGGTGTTCTTTGGCAACGCAGGCATTGGCACCCGGGGTGGGTGGGGGGCCAAGGCTGTGCTGCAGGCCTGCCGCAAGGTGGTGGAGAGGCCCAATAGCGGCAAGCCAACCAAGAGGGTGCCAAGCAAGGTGGTGACAGTGGATGAGTTCCGTACCAGCAGGGTCAGCTGCTGCTTACACCAGAGCGTGTGTTTCATGCCAACATCGGTTGCCTGACTCTCTCAAGGGGGGAGGGGTAGGAAATCAGGTATTGGTGCCGGATGCTTGCTGCATGCAAGCAGTTCGGATAACAGATAACACAGCCCCTGCCCATTAGTAGGGGAATAATGTGTTGTAAGCCCCCACCCCGTCATCACATCTCCGTCTTCACTGTGATGCCCAACTGCTTGGGCTTGCATGTGGTGTTCACCGCAGATGAGTTGTCCTTTGTAGCCCTGTGTTTGGCAGGGTTGAGAGGATTGGCATTGCCTTGCCCTACATGCTAATTCATATCGGGTAGTCATGGAGGGTGTGATCGAGGACGCTACAATTGAGTTGTAGTTGAGTGAGATTACCCACATTGCACATGGTTGCTGGAAGCTATTGTGGCATTGTTGTAATCCTTCGTGGCATGCTTTTGTGGCATGCTCCACCAAGATGCCACGGATGGTTGGTGTTAAACAGGAGGGATAGGGACACTGCCGTGAGGCCGCATGTAGAGCACCAGAGTACCAACCTGGAAGGTGACCAAACTGCGTTACACCCTGTCACACTCTGCCACATCACTCAGGCAAATTAGTCCACATATTCGTCGTCCTAGGGGGGTAGTTTTTTGATGCGGTTTCCCTCGGATTGTCCTTGCGATTCCAACGCCACTTGGCGCTTGTTATAATTCTGAGTGTTTGAGCAGTTGGAGTAAGCTACAATACTGTAGGCGCCTACAGTACGGTAGGCACCTACAGTACTGTAGCCACCTACAGTACTGTAGCTACCTACAGTACTGTAGGTCAGATTTGACAAGGTCTCTTGTACATATGGTACCATGCTGTTCTCCACATTCAAACCACCATTTGCTACCGCGATTGCACCGTCAGCTCCTGCGTGCTATAAATAGTGAGAGGTGTCGAAGCGTAGGCCCGCAAGTTCGATATGGGTACTTGTGCCGAAAGTTGTGTCCACGCAATAAGGTCGCCATGGGAAGCTACATACATACGTGTAAGGTCTAAGGCCGGGGCCCGTCTCTATCGCAAGCTAGGTCCGTTCTGTCGGTTGTACTGGGTAGCTCTGATGATGCCCCGCAATCACAACAACCTCCTGCACCGCACCCTCCTATGTAATGTCGAGTGCGGCAGAGATTGCCCCAAAAGTTGTATTCGGTTGGGCCTCAACCATCCATCATTACATCTAACCTCACATCATTAGATCATGACTCTTAGTCAGGTCCCACAAGGTCTGTTTGGCAAAGTGTACCGTGAGCCATTTGATGCCGAGCTTACACAGCCGTGATCAGCGAGCCTTCCCGATATGCCTACTGCATCAAAGGGCCTGCACGGCCTGGGCGCCCACCAGTGTCGACAAGTGTCCAGGTGGCAAGGTTACTGTAGATGGATGCGGCGTTCTTTTTCAAGCGGTGGCCAGTAGGTACGGTCTACAACAGCACTAGCGCGAGGGCCGGCGGTTATGTCGGGTAACCGGGTGGCTCGCATCTCGCATCGGGCTGCCGCAGCTCGCTCGCAACATACCTAAGCGTTGCAATGGCCCTACTCCTCCACCACATCAAAGCATATACTATGAGCTGCAGGCAGCATGTCCGAAGTAACTGTTTTTTTCTGGTCTCTCCTTCGACGACATTATTGAGAGGGCTGATGAACGACGAGAGCTTCCTATGCTTTCTTATGCTTTCCTATGCTATCCTCTGCTGTCCTATGCTTTCCAATCCTTCCTATTCTTACTACGCTTAGTGCGGGGTGCCATCGCTATCAATGGCCGCCAGTCTGCATAATTTGCGCCGCTGATGAACGCTGGTGGTAGCTTGGAGGAACCAGAACAATCTCATCTACTTTCGCAGCCTAGTGAGCGCGAGATGATGGGGTACTTTAGACATGAGCATGCTAGGTATGTCTGGGCGTATGTATGGGTGATAATCTTAAGGATACCGCAATCAAAGTAGATGAAGTTCTTGGGGCAGACCGCTTGCATCTCCACATGAGGTCAGCACAGCGTTTGATGTAGTGCCTGCCCAGAAATGAGGTTTCAACTAACTGTAATTGCATGAGCCTCCCAACCTGCGCAGGGCAGATGTAACACACTGCAGATCCTTCCCGTAGGAGCTATGAGCATACCCCAAAGCTAGGGCGCAGAAACCAGACGGATGCGTAGCAGCAACAAGCAGCAAATCGACCTCAAAAACAGCACTGCAGATTTGCATGCCGGCACCCCATCGCGGCACGCCGACCGACCGACTAGTGACCGCTCTACCACGTTCGTCGTTGCGGCGTTGTTGATTCATGTGCACTACCGTCAGGGTGCAAGGAGTCACTGGTGCCAGGATACCGCGGAGGGGGGCAATGTTGACTTTAGCCCGTCCCTTGCAGGCCAAGCTGCGGAGCACCACGCCGCAGCGGGGCGTCGCGGTTTGACCTCTTGGAGTTCAGTATACGCGACAAAAAGTGACGGTACATTTTATCGAGCCATTTTACCTGACCTTGTGGGACCTGACTCTTAGCCTACATCATTACACCAAACTGCCACTTGTGTTCCTGCCAATCACTGAATGCATGGTATGGGCAAGGGCTCTGGCTCTTGCAAGGGCTGGTTTCAGGGTCGATACCGAATCCTAGAGGCTGAATAAGGCTGGGCAGGGCTGGGATGGGCTTGGCAACATAGGCACGCTGTGTTGTCAGCGCATTTGCACATCACTGTCGGGATAGCAAACGAGCTTGCGCTACATTGAGTTCTTCCTGCATGGGGGTGAAGGGTGCATGGGGTGGACAGATGCATGGGGGGAAGGCACCTACAGTACTGTAGCTACTTACAGTACTGTAAGCCCCTACATTACTGTAGGCCACTGGAAACATTACTGTAGGTGCACTGGAAACCTACAGTCATAGAAAGGTGGGCATTACACCTATGTGCAAAAGAAGGCTATACACCCACACACATAGAGACCATCAGTAGGGAAGAGGCTAAGGACGTATGCACATGTGAGCTATGCTGGCTGCCAAGAGGGTCAGCCCAATGTGCCACAACCGCAAGAGAGCCTACCACCCAGCCTGCCTTGAGAAAGCCCTCCTGTCAGGACATAAGGAAGCAGGCTACTGGCTGTGCCCTATATGCAAGTTTGGCGGCAACGGCTTCAAGGCGACCATGCGTCAGTCAGCCCACTCGGACCTCATACGAGTATACTGGCGCCCCACCCTTGAACCGGCACCGCTCATCACGGCACACCCGGACTACACGGCTAAGCGCAACATCTACGACGAGGAAAACAGAACGATACTAGAGGCCAAACATGCGAGGCCTGACGCGAACCTGCCGGACCACACCCGGCAAGGATTACCGGACCCGCACACCTGGCTACCCCGGTGCACCAACCTGCACTCGAAAGCCACCTTCCACACCTACCCCATCAACCCGCAGACGGACATCGTTGGAACGGGCAAATGCGAAACCTTCCTCCAACTGCACCCGCACATGACCACCCCCGCGATGAGCCTTCGCACGGGGGAGCCCATCATGCCAAAGCACAACCTAGTGCAACATGTAACGGTCCACGACGAGTCGGGCCGCACAACAGGCCTACTAACAAAACAACAACACCAACACCTACACGCTTGGTTACAACACACACCACACGCACGCAACCTGGCCACAGAATTGGTGGCCCTCCCTAAGGAGACATGATACACAGAGCAACCACCACCCCATGAGAGCGGCACAAGAAAAAGCCCTCGCCACTCTACACACCACACGAAGCTTTCCAAGTACCGTCCAGAGGTCACTCCGGGTAATTAAGGCCGAGACGGCAGTTTCCGCTGAGGTATACCGCGGATAGCCCATCGCAAGGGCGACCCATCGCCGTCAATAACTCCGTCTAACTCGAAGTGGTTGAGCTGTAATCGCGGTTTTTAGTGTGACCCTCCGCAGGTTCTTGCTTTTTCACCGCAGGGTCAGTGTGACCCTCCGCAGGGTCAGGCCTGACCCTGCGGAGGGTCACCGCTAGGCTCGCTTCCTAGGCATTTCTGACCCTGCGGAGGGTCACAGGCCGGCTCACTTCCTAGGCATTTCTGACCCCTGCGGAGGGTCACCGCTGGCTCACTGTCCTAGTCATTTCTGACCCTGCGGAGGGTCACAGGCCGGCTCATTTTCTAGGCATTTCTGACCCTGCGGAGGGTCACAACTTGCCCCCTTTCCTAGGCATTTCTGACCCTGCGGAGGGTCACCGCCGGCTCATTTTTCTAGGCATTTCTGACCCTGCGGAGGGTCACAACTGGCCCCCTTTCCTAGGCATTTCTGACCCTGCGGAGGGTCACCGCTGGCTCACTTTCTAGGCATTTCTGACCCTGCGGAGGGTCACAGCCGGCTCACTTCCTAGGCATTACTTGCACATGTCTCAACGTTAATACAACTCGCAACACCTCGCTCAGGCATTACCAAAACATACGTCTCCACGCTCACATGTCTCGACACCCCGCAACACCTCACTACGCTGCTCCTTAGCACATGGCATGCCTTGCAACA